>JAPSGF010000041.1:3541152-3791112 GCA_035772895.1 Perdix hodgsoniae
CGCCCCGCGCCGCCTCCCGCCCGCCTCCCGCCCTTCGCGGCGGCCCGCCCCGGCCTCGCCGCATGGCCGCGCGCCGGGCTCGGGGCAGAGCGGGGCCTGGGGCCGAGGTGCAAGGCTGTCCCGGCGCGGGGAGGCGTCTGGCGCGTTGCTGCTGGGGCTTGATGGCACGCTGACTTCCGTGGCTCAAACTTTAGGAAGGCGAATTTTTGCACCCGTGTTTTCCCTACAGCTCTGATTGCAGGCGTGCACACCGGCAGCACCGCTCAGCCGCCGTGTTTTTTCAACAGATGGCTGGGAACCGTGGAAACAACAACTCGCCGCGGTCAAGTAGCCTGGCCAAATACTATTCTTGAACACTAGGAATATAAATCTGGTTGCAGGAACAAGCAGGTTGCCGCAAAATCAGGACTAAGCTGGGAGCGCGACGCTTGTATTTCATGTCCCACACTCACAGATTCCAACCTTATCTCACTTCTACTCCGAGCAAATATTCCTGGCACCAGAAATGCTGAGTCTTGACATTAAAGTTAGAAAAAAAAAAAAAAGAAAGTTTTACCGTCTAGCCTGCCCAGAAAAGCCCGTTGTGCCATTCTATTACCACTGTTGCTCCCCTATGCTGAACATCCCAAATTTGTCTCCTTTTTGTACCCAGCAGCATGCAGAGCCACTATCAATGCCATCCAAGACCTGAGCTTGCATTCTGCCTGTGGAAATACATGTGAGCACATAGGCCCCGAGTCTTAACGCTTCCCAGGTTCCCTCAGTCTCCTGGCATAACTACAATGATTAAAATGTTTCTGAGAAAGAAACAGAACTTCTTATCTTCAGGATACCAGGTGAGCTGCCCTGCACAAGCCAAGCAGTTGGCTGGGGTCACCCAGGACAGAAGGGACCAAAGAAATCCTTGAGCATGAGAATGGTGGCAGAGCAGTGTGAAAGGGTGGCAGTCCCAGGCCTTGGGGACAACAACCTGAGCAGTAGGTGCCAGACCACTGACAGCAGCAGAGGTAACACAGGAAGGAAGTGGAGGCACAGTGGAGGCACAAGAAGGCTCCAGGGAGACCTCATTGTGGCCTTTCAGTACTTTCAAGGGAGCATGTAAACGGGAGGGGGAGTGAAAATGGGAATAGCGATAGGACAAGGGGGAATGGTTTTAAACTAAGAAAGGGAAGGTTTAGGTTAGATATTAGGAGAACATTTTTCACACAGAGGGTGGTGACACACTGGAACGGGTTGCTCAAGGAGGCTGTGGATGCCCCATCCCTGGAGGCATTCAAGGCCAGGCTGGATGCGGCTCTGGGCAGCCTGGTCCAGTGGTTGGCAACCCTGCATATAATGGAGTGGGGTTGAAACTAGATGATCCTTGTGGTCCTTTTCAAACCAGGCCATTCTATGATTCTACAAGGGCTGCTGCCCAGATGGGGTGACAGGAGAGGCCGGAATCACAGCACCCATGCAAATGTCCACTGGTAGCTGATACACACAGATTGTCCGTAGGGCTTGGAGACAATATACCTGGGCTGTGCTCCAACAGCTGTGCACGTGTGTGGGACAACTGAGTTCTATCTAGCATTACAGGAGAATCATTTTAGGAAATTTTTAGCATGTACCTTGCATGGCAAAGCTCAGACTGACAGGAGCCCTATAACTCCTCATCTTCTCTGCCTCTTTTCTCCCTGGTATGCCAGGGCCAGGCTGCATTCTGCTGCATCCCTCCATCCTTACTCAGCTAGAATGCATTTACCACCAAAAGCTGTTACAACCTCCCAGCCCTCTGGTGATAAATCTTAATCCAGTTCTAAGCAGTGATGGCTATTAGCTAGGAATGTATGAAAACAGCAGGTTTTTCCCTCTTTGTGGGAAAAAACAGTCAGATTCAAAAGGCAGTCAAGTATTTGAGCAAACGCTTCATTTTAAACCGATATCATTGAAACAGTCCAACAATTTCAGTGAAGTTACTAGATTTACATACTGAAAATAAGCGTAGGTCTAAAACTGGTGTGCAGTGGAGCCCTTGCTGATCTTCTCCTTGCAGACAGGAAACTTCAGCTTGACAAATGCTTCTCCAGCATTTTCAACAAGCATTAAGCCTACTTTATTTAAAGTAATGTTCATGTCTCACTGAGTGTTAGTTTTATGAAGATAATATCTGGAAACATTTTATTAAGATGAAAGAGATTTTGTCATAACAAAGTATACATAGAAAAAAAATGAAGTGTGGTTAGAGATTGTAAATGGAACATTGCTAAATTTGTCTGGAGCAGAAATAAACCAAATTGGTTTATCAATATAAATATTTCTAATTCTGTTTCTAACCTTGCAGTTAGTTTCAGAAGAAATGTCGGACCTCTTTAGTCATTAAATTGGACCAGCTGAACGAATGGCTGCATGGAATTTCTCGAGGCCCACACCACATCTTTATCCACATTTCTCTAATTTAGAGATAAAAAATCAGCTGGACAATCACAGCCAGATGACTGTGGAGTCAGTGGATCTATGTCCAGGTGAATGAGGTAGTAGTTGGACTTGATGATCTTTAAGGTCTTTTCCAACCTGAGCAATTCTGTGGTTCTATGACTGGTGTCTGTCAAGGGCATCTTGAGATGCCTTCTGCAGTACTACATCCAGGCCTGGGACCTCCAGCACAATAACGGGTCTAGAGGAGGCCACAAGGATGCCAGAGCACTTCCCCTGCAAGAAAAGGTTGAGGGAGTTGGGCCTGTTCATCTTGAAGAAGAGAAGGCTCAGGGGAGACCTCATTGCAGCCTTTTGGTACTTAAAAGGAGCTTATAATCAAGAGAAAGACCAACATTTTATACAGCAACAGAACAAGGGAGAATGGTTTTAGAGTAAAAGAGATTCAGATTAGAAATTAAGAAAGGATTCTTTACACAGAGGGTAGTGAGGCACTGGCACAGGCTGCCAAGAGAAGCTGTGGATGCCTCATCCCTGGAGAAAATCAAGGCCAGAATGGGTGCCTGATCTAACAGGTGGCAATCCCATCCATAGCAGGGCAGGGTGAACTGGGTTATCTTCAAAGTCCCTTCAAAACCAAACCATTCTGTGAAATGGTGTATGCTTTCTGATTGTTATCTCCGGTAATCTTTTGTCCCAAGTTGTGCATACAGGCTTCTCCATTCAAAAGTACCCGGCTGCAGAAATTACTGCCTGATGCTGACATATTGCCCCTGTGCAAACTCAGCTCTCTGTCATGGAAATGAGGAAATCTTCCTTATTCAACTTTCATTTGAAGCCTATTACTTATTTTCAGATAATCTATTTTTAGTGACTTTTGAAGCAGTACTCTTAAATTAAATCTCTGTTTTTAAATATTTAACTTTTTTTTAAATAAAGGGAAGTCTTATCATGATCTCTGCATCCTTGATTTTGCTGTTCACGGCAGTGCTGAGGCACAGAGGAGCAGCAGTTTATCCAAAGAAAAGTCAATAAAAGTACCCTACTGCAGCATTTGAATATCTGCTTTAGATGTGAAAATGCACTACATTGAAACCATTTAACTCAAATAAAGAAATACATAATCATTTAGATAGGCTGACATGTGCTTTAGACATGAAGGGTAGAAAAGAAATAAAAATACAAAGATTTCTGAATTTCCTGTTCGTCGTATATGAACAGAGGAAATCCTGACACTGACCAAGTATTTCACGGATTTGAATGCTGCTTTAAATCTCGCTCCCGTACAACCTCTCTCTTGTATGAGGTGGCAGATGTATAGGCCACTTCAGTGAGAGCAAACTGGACCAAGGGGGAGGCATATACAACCAGTGTCATTGATGTTTCTTTTCATGAAAGCAGCATATAGTGTTTTCCAGCTGCAGGGGAACAGTGGGAAGAGAGGAATGCCTTGAACTGTTTCAGTACAATAGCTATAGGTGGAAGTAGGCCAAAACCCAGTATCTTTGGATCCAAAGCCTTGATTTTGTTTCTCATTTTTCTAATGAGAAGAAAAAAAGAAGAAGAACAAAGGTAAGCCCGTTGTAGACATTTCAGCATTTAAAACCCAGCTCTGATCTTAGAGCCCAGCAGTAGCTGGAGTACTTTTTATGCCATAATCACAAGCAATGTATAATTACAGCATACTAGAGGAATGTTTGACTTTCAAGGCACCTGATGAAGTTTCTCACACAAACTGGAGACACCCCATTACCTTGTGGATGGTTGTATTTGAGACAGCTTAGATCTTCTTTGAGCACAGAGGCATTTCAAAACATGGGGAAGTATAAAAGAGAGCCTTATTGGCCTAAGAACTGATCAGAGAGAGCCAGAACAGCCTATTTTGACAACACCCACACACAAGAATTGATTTATTGCTGCTAGTGCTTTGTTTTACTTTGCCTATAGCAAACGCCAAGTACTAGATGATTTCTTGATAGCTAGCTAGCTGTGGGCACTCTCTTTGCCTTTTTTTCCCCATCATATGAGTTAACTCTTTATGCCATTGTTTGAAACAATCCATTGGTGTTGGTGCCATACAGAATACCAAGCATCTGGTGGAAACTAAAAAAGAAAAAACACCTTGGGGGAAAAAAAGGCCTGACAAAGAGAAATGTGATTTGGTAATAAGAGCAGTCTTGTGAATCATGTAAATTAAATGTATTTGACCGAGATTGTGAAAAACGGAACACAGAGCGCTCATTGCTTCTCTACCCACTTTATCCAACCTGTTACAGCACAACATGGGAGCTGTGGCTAAATTCTTAACACCTAGTTTTACAAAAGTCTTTCCAGTGAAAGCAAACATTTTTCCTGACATGAGATGTGGTCCTGGAAGCAAACATCTCTCACAGATGACCTTGTGAGGTTCTTCTGTGGGCATGGAAATGAGCTCTGCATCATCACCATCCACAGACACATGCTCACACTATGACATACATGCAGGAACAGGGCTCACTTGCTCACATTTCATACAGCTCATTTTATAAGAGCTAATATATGTGTTAATTCAAGAATTTAAATAATTGCTGGTTTGCTGTAATAATCTCTTGAATGAAACTCAGAAATAATGAAAACTGAAGTTACTTGTGAATTAATCGTTTAAGTAGAAAGAGTTTAGATTAAAGAGGAAGCCTGAATGCCCTTCAAACTGTGGCACAGTACAACAGCTATGTAAATAAATTTCTGAGAGCTGCTCCAAGCCATTCAATTGATGATAATTTTACTTGTGATACATTCAAGCCTCTGAAATAAGTTTTCAACAGTTTAACAACCAAAGTTGTTCATTCATGGGGCCAAATATGAAAGCTCAACTAAAGCAGACAGTACAGTGTTTCTTTCTTTGAAAACTTCTATCCAGAATGGATGCTTTATTTGGAGAGTTCAGGAAGTTGAAGCGTTGCCTTCTATCAGCTCACAGCCACAGAGCAAGCACCAGGAAGCACACAAAAAATGAACTTACTATTCCCGTGTGGATTGAGTGCCAACAGTTAAACCGAGTTTGCTTTCAGCCTTGCAGAACTCACTGCCAGCCCCCGGAGACTTGTTAATTGCGCACTGTCTCCTGGGGTTTCTTTTCTGCTTGGCTGCCTGAAAGCGAAGCCTTCCTCTACAAAGCAAAGAGATAAACACACCTTGTTTGGAATAATAAATAGCCTTATTTTCAGCTGCCTCTTCTGTTTTTTTTCTTCAGCCCTATCCCACTCCCAACTATGATCTCTCCAACAGCAGAATCAGTGCACCTGCAGAGCACAGTGTCTAATTGCAGAGCCATCTTTAATACTTCATTACAAGCTGAAAGGCCGACCCTATTACAAAGCAGATACAGCAGAATTACTAGACAACATTTTCCTTAAACGGAACAAATCAGCTTCCTTTGGAAGCTTTGTAATTTAGGACTGCTTAAAAAGCCTTAAGATGTTACGGTGGGTTTTTTTTAGTGTTTTTTTTTTCCCTCTTCTATTGAAAAGTTGTGTTGGCTTTTGTTTTTGTTGTTGTTGGTTAGGTTTTTGTTTGTTTACAATTAAGTACTACACTTTTGCAAGAAATGCCTCCTTCCACTAAGCTAGCAGACATATTATTCTACACAAACTGTAAATTGAGGTCTTTGCCACCAGTTCATTTATTTGTACTGACCATATGAAAAATTTCCAGAGGTGAAAGAAAATTCTTTATTTTGGTCATACAGCTGTCATGAGACTCATCCTTCTTCAACAGTACCCTAGGTCTAGGTCTTCACTCCAGACCTAACATAGCCCTAGGATAAAATGCACCAAAAATAGCAGATAAGGGAACTCTACATAAGTCATCAGGCTTTGGGTAGTTAGCATTGCAGAGAAGAAATCTTGGGAAATCAGGAGGAGCTAAAATTTAATCACAGAAATAACTCCTCCTCCTCAGCTATCTCTTAAAACATAAAATACCTGATGTGCCTCAGAAATGGGTTAGGAAGCAAAGAAACAGCTCATGAAGAATTTTACTTACATTGATCAAACTGTTTAGAAAATGATGCAATAGGGAAGTACAAGAAATCTGCCACAATAATCTTACTTATGACCAGTGTGTTGCTTTTGGTTTGAAGTCTTCAGAATTCTCTTTCGCTTCCATCAGTCCCAACTGCAAATTACTGTCCAGTACATTATGGAAGTATTTAACTAGTACAAACAAGTGAGGAGTTTGAGATGTCAAGTAGGTAGGAAGCCTTTGAGGCTAAGTACAGACCAAAATTTGAGGTTCCTGCCAGCTGTATTTCAATCTGATGAAGGAAATGCTCCATATGGATGCATTCTGTAACACAATGGAAAGCAAAGCAATAACAGTACAGTCTTAAGCTACAGCAAGTAAGGATTTGGTCAAATGCAACAGCTGTAGGAATAGAAATTTTAAAAAAAAGAAGCTACTTACCTTCAGAAGACCTCAGGTATGCAGGAATCTCCAACAAAATACCTATGCCTACACTGCCAACACTTAAATGAGGTCTGGAAAGGAGGGCTCCTGGCTCTACCCTTTCTGGTCACTCGGGTACGTTGCATGCACTTGAGCTTCCCTGGGTTGGACCTGCCTTCCCACCAGGTGCTCAAGCACTGGTTCAAGCCATGACTTAGAACTTCTACCACATGTTCTCAGCTGATTTCTATCATCTCAACCCAATCATGCCCCAGAAGTAAATGTTAAAATAAAAAGAATTAGGAAAAAAAAAGATTTCATGTATGTATGTGGTATTATGGAGATAATCAAAAAACATTACTGCAAGTATCTATCCCCAGACTGGAAACTCTTCTATTCTACAGGCCCAGAATGCAGTGGGTTGAACCATAAATCTTGTCAGCTCAATAATGAACAACTAAATTTTAACTGCAACTTATTAAAAAATAATAATAATAATAATGAGAAAAACACATGGAAATGCCTGAGCTGCCTTTTTACTTTACATGCCTAGTGCATTTTCCTCTGCCTGCCAGCACACTGCAGTATTTGCCATTTTGCTAAAGATATGTCGTGGTTCACAAAGCAGATACTGCCAGAAGCAGTCTGCATTAGGTCCATGCCTTTTCCCTTAACAGTTGTTGATTTTTTTGCTTTTTTTTTTTTTTTTGCTTTCCTTTTACTTTTTTAATTTGTTCTTCATTTTTATGTCTTTCTTAAATACTATAAAAGTTACGCATTCGAATCCTGAAAGGCTGAGGCATGCAATTTCACTTCCACTAATGTCATAATATTGACAGGGATAAATCTTGTGTGCATTCCAAAAAATCCCATTTCAGTGCTATAAAAAAATTGGATCAGTGAAATAACCTCCTATTTCTCAGTAGCTCTTGAAAGGTTCTTTGCATCTTATACTACTTGAACTTATGAAATTAGATTTTAGCTAACATGTAGGCAACCACAAAGGAGTGCATTAAAAAAGCAGAACCATTACCCTGACTCGATTCTGTTAGTCTGAAATAAGGAAAAGTTAGCAGCAGGCAAGATAAGCTATCCTACTAATGAGAAGGATTTTGCTTTTTAAGAGCACACAATAATTACATGTTGTTAACACGTTCTAGGCAAAGAAAGAATTGGAATTAGCTAATAAGAAAAAAAATTAAAAACACATACAAATAAGTTTAGCATAAGACTTGGGTAAAACTGAATGGCGCTGTCTCAGCACACTGCAGTATCATTAAATTGCTGGCTGAAAGCAGATGGGAAACATAAAAGTTGCACCTGTTATGTGACATCAGCAGAGTTAGCACCTCTGTTTCACAACCCTGTCTCCACCTGTGGGAACCAATATCTGTTCTTGGCAGGATCATAAACATACAAAGAGAGGTGATTTCTCACTTGTTAAATGTTTGTTGTTCAGTACCTGCGAGGGCTAAGCACTGGCTGCTCCCGAGACGTGTGTCAGGGAGAGACGACCACACCAGCACAGGATGGATGGATGATCACCCAAGGCTTGGCTAAACATGTTATATTTTTCCAAGGAAATTATGCATGTAGAGGCTAGAACATATCTCACATGAAAGAATTGTTGATGTCTATCCATTTCTTAGCACAGTACAATTTGGTGTCCGAGAACTAGGAGAAAAACACGCTTCCTATGGTAACCAGAGCCTCTAGAAATGCTTTGAACTGTACCTGAACTGTACCTGGAGCTATTTTGTGGTTATCTGATGCTGCAAAAGAGGAATGGGCAACTAGTTCTATGGATGCAGCATAATGGAGCAGTGTCATTCAATAGGAGCCTGCTGTGTGGGACACTGCAAACTCAGACCAGTCAGCAATAGGAGCTTTTACATACAGGGGATTTAAACCATTCGGGGAATGGTAAAGAAATGACTGTGAAGAACTGGCAGTCAAGTGCACATATTTTTTAATGTCAGCAACACGTGTATGGGATTTGATTCATGTTGCTCATCTGGCTGCCATGACCAACGGTCTGTCCCAGAGCCCACATGGGTTCTCAGTTCAGACTCATCTGCTGACAAGTTTCTTCACACTGTCATCACACACACCAGCTTAGCAGTCACAAAGAGGACAGCTTATGTTTTCTGACCAAAATCCCAGAACTTGGTGCAGAAGAATACTAGTGTTGCATTCATTGGCTCAGTGTCCAACTGGAGACCACTGAAGTGTGGTAGCCCTTGAGGGTCGGTATTGGGACTGGTACAGTTTAATAACATTGTAAGTGACATGGACACTGGGATTGAGTGCAGCCTCAGCAAGTATGTGGATGGCAGCAAGATGAGTGCTACAGACAGCTTGGTGGCAGGATCCCCAGAGGGCTGAGATGTCATACAGAGGGACCTTGCAAGTGTAGAGGGGTGGGCCTGTGCAAATCTTATGAAGATGAACAGGATCGAGTGCAACTCCATGCACTGGGTCAAGGCAATCCCAAGCATAAAAACAGGCTGAACAGCGAATGGATGTAGAGCACCCCTGCAGAGAAGGACTTGGAGGTGTTTGTTGATGAAAAAAAACAAACCAACATGAGCTTACAGCCCATAAATCCAATCCTATCCTGGCCTGCATCAAAAGATGGGTAGCCAGCAAGGCAAGGGAGGTGATAGCTGCCATCTTCTCTGCCCTTCTGAGGACCCATCTGTGGTACTGCATCCAGGCCTGGATGAAAGACGTGGAGCTGTGGGAGCAGGTCCAGAAGAGGGACACAAGGATACTCAGAGGGCTGGGGAACCTCTCTTGTGAAGAAAGGTTGAGGGTTCTGGACTTGTTCATACTGGAGAAGCAAAGACTCTGGGAAGACCTCATTGCAGCCTTCCAGTACCTCAAGTGAGAGGGGCTATTCATCAGGGATGTGGTGACAGGACAAGGGGAATGGTTTTATTCTAAAAGAAGGGAGATTCAGGTAAGATGTTAGGGAGAATTTTTTTCTTACTCAGAAGGCGGTGAGGCACTGGCACAGGCTGCCCAGAGAAGCTGTGGGTGCTCCATCCCTGAAGGTGTTCAAACACAGGTTGGATGGAGCCCTGGGCAGCCTGAGCTGGTGGGTGGCAGCCCTACACACTGCAGGGGGTTGGAACTTTTTGATCTTAAAGTCTCTCCCAACCCAGACCATTCTATGATTAGTAACATACAGTAATGTTAACATCAAAAGATATCCCCAAAAATGAAAAGTAGGATTCAAATTAAGGGGAACACCTAGTAAATAAAGGAACCAGCTTATGTGGTTTTAATTAAGTTAAAGATTAATGAGAAAGACCATAAACAGAGAACATAAAGAATGATGCATGATTTGTAATATGTGTGAAATTAGCTGACTGTGTGTTATGTAAAGCTCTGCGGGTAAAATGAACTACACTTGAGGAGCTCTTGGGTACTTTTAACTAGTAGTAAATCAGCTACATTTCATTATTTCCTGCTGGTGTTCCTACTGGAAATATATTCAACTCATTTTTAAACAAAGTATTTTCTTTACTCAAATGGCAAACAAATCACTGATTAAATGGAGAGATAACACACCCAGATGATTTGCATAGATGTAACTGCACCTCAAGTCCTATAATTATGCATTATAACACCACTGTGAAGGGCTTGAACCAAAATTCCCCTTGCAAACAAAGCCAGAGTTAGTAATTGCAGCAAAATGACGTTACTAATTTATTTTTTAGTATCAACCCCTGAGGGTGGTTGAGATCCTAGAAGATCCTAAATCTCCAAAACAGCTGTAAATTTAGCTCCCTTGCCTTTTCCATAGTATTTTGAGTTTACTGATCTAAAATATTCTTTTTTCTCCAAAGGCTGTGTGCATACAATCATTTTCAATCCACTACTACAGAAACCAGGGGGCAGATGAAGCAAGAAGCAGAATGATGTCCCCTAAATCTTCATTGCTTGGCCTTCGCAGTGAGCTATAACAAACAAGCTGCTGACAACCACACCACTGACATCAGCACTTACATCCCAGCTCTGCTGCTGAGATCCACATTACTCCATCTGGCAATGCCATTTCTGTGGCCACAAAGGACTTGCCTATGGGCTTTCTCCCAAGCCCTCTGAAGGCAACTCCAAACCTGCACGGAGGAGGTTGTGGGCAGGATAGGCAGGCTGTGGCTGCTCTTTATGATACAGTTACTGAGGGAGGCATTGTCAGTTATGGCTTTGGATCAGAGGTAGGAAAGAAGTGAAGCAAGTACAATTTGAAGTGGAAAATAATATGGCTTTTTGCACTTTTTTTTGCAGTGTTTTTGTATGAGCCTTCAAAAAGGTTTCTTACTGCTGCACATCCTCTAAAAACACTGTGACAAATAGTCTCCCATTCCAGTGACAATCTTCAATACTGCATTTGAGGAGCCACATTCCAGCCACAGATTTGTTGTCCAGTATATCCAAAACACCAAAACTTAAACATAATTTGTGGGGGGGAGGGGGAGGGGGAGAGAAGGGAAATGAAGAAATTATAGAATTTCTAGAAATATGTGGAAACAAGAATCCCCTCCAACCCCCTCTGACTTGTACTTTCCTTGGAGATAATGTCTGCATTGGTGATAACATATTAGCTCCATTGGAGACAAATGAGGTTTCTTCCAGTCTTTTGTCAAAGAGTTCATGTCAGAGAGCTTCCAGGATGTTTCACTGCCTCTGTAAAGGCAACAACTGAGAGGTGCAGAGTGAAGCCACACAAATGAGCCACGCACAGAACAAAGCAACAATGTGTGGTCCATCACATAACAGGAAATGCATCTGCTGAGCTCCTTCATAGAATAGAGTGGGTGACAGAAGTTTATAGGCTCATGGGAAAACCAAAAAAGACCACAGAAACCAACTGAAAATTACTATAAAGAGAGACACCTTATCCAACTCATGGATTTCCAAATTGGCTGGAGAAGCACTGGGGGAAGCATCACTATAACATGAAATCATAGAATCATCATAGAATGACTTGGGAAGGAACCTTGAAGGCCATCTAGTTTCACTCTGCAATGGCAGGAGCACCTCCCAATAGATCAGGCTACCCAAGGCCTCATTCAGCCTGGCTTTGATAGCCTTCAGGGATGGGGTATCCACAGTGTCTCTCAGCGGCCTGTGCCAGTGCATCACCACTTTCAGAGTGAAGAATTTATTCTTCATACCTAACCTAAATTTCCCCATTTTTAGTTTAAAACCATTCCCCTTGTCCTGACACCACATCCCTGATGAATAGTCAGCTTTGCTGTAGACTCACTTGAGGTACTGGAAGGATGCAATGAGGTCTTCCCAGAGTCTTTGCTTCTCCAGTATGAACAAGCCCAGAACTCTCAACCTTTCTTCACAAGAGAGGTTCTCCAGCCCTCTGAGTATCCTTGTGGTCCTCTTCTGGACCTGCTCCCACAGCTCTACATCTTTCTTGTGCTGGAGGCCCCAGGTCTGAATGCAGTACTGCATATGGGTCCTCACAAAGGCAGAGAAGGGGGGGAGGGCTATCACCTTTCTTACCCTATTTTCCAGATTTATTTTTGCATAGTCCTGTTGGCTTTTTGGGCTGCAAGAACACACTGCTGGCTTATCTCTGTCTCTTCATCCACCAGAACCACCACGTCCTTCTCTGCAGGATTTCTCTCAATTAGTTCTTCTTCCAGTCTATACTTATATCTGGGACTATCCTGACTCAGGTACTGAACTTTGTGCTTAGGCTTGTTGAACCATATTAGGTTCACATGGGACCACTTCTCTGGCTTGTCTAGGTCTCTTTGGGTGGCATCTCTTCCTTTTATTGTACCAACTGCACCACTCAGCTTGGTGTTGTCCACAAACTTGCTGAGGCTGCACTCAATCTCACAGTCTAGGTCATTGATACATGAATGATGTCCCCTAAATCCTCATTGGAGTTCCTGGGACAGATTTCTAGGCAACACTTCTCATCTTATGCAAGGTGTTGTCCTATCCCTAGTACTGGACCCAGCAAATGCTGGAGTAGTTTCATCATTCCTGTAACACAACAAGTAAGAAATAAAGTGGTACTAGAGGCTGCAGTCCAACAGGTACTGGACCAAAACCTTATGCAGCATGGGAAGAACTGCCTTATGAATTTAAAACAGATCTCTGACAGCACAGCAACTGAACCAGTCCCACCACAACCACCACTTAGAAATCTCAGTCAGACGACACGTTCCTTCATGCTTGAGTTGGACTTTAGTTGGAGCAAAGATTGAAGTACCTAATTTCTTGTTGTTTGAATAAGGAGAAACACTGCTGATAATCCTGGCAAGGCAAGTTTCCCTGCCCTGTGTGCTATGTCACAGGAACTAGCTGTAGAGACAAGATGTTCTCTGTAATTACCTAGGAACATCTCTTGTTTACTTTGGTTGAAACTCCAGCAATGTCCCACCCCTGCATGCGGAGCATGGAGTGCACTTCTATTTTACCTGTACTGGCAAAAACACATACATAGATGAAAGATCAAGAGATTACAAAGCAAAAGTTTTTTTCAGTATTCTGGCCATAGGTACTTCGGAGCAAGGATGTGCATAGACAGGTCTGATTTCAAGAACAGCTGCATGCTGCTGCATCATTTTCAGAGTCATTTTCTCATCTATCTGTAGCATTTGGATTAGCTGAGCTGCACACAGTCATTTGGAGAACTACTTTATATCCAGCTATCCCAAGGCAATCACTGAACCTCCAGTTTTGGTTTGAGATGGCACATGTTCACAATTCATGGCACCTGCCCAGCAGCAGTCTGGCCAAGTGAATGCACTCTAGATTTACATCCCAGCCACCTCAAAGAAGAAAATCCACTTTTTGTTTTAATAAAAAGGCATCTAAAAATTGCTTGTGGGATTTTTGGGAACTCTCCAGATGTGCTAAAGGTTGAGGAGAAAGTGGAACGGTGCTGCTTTCTTTCTTTGCACGTGTGTCTGGCCCAATCCAGCTCTCCAGTTCCATTAGCTCTTCCATCTCTGGATTTAGTTGCTTCAGTTCTGGGCAGCCGTCATATCCACCATGCATGAATGCAAGAGGAAGGGGTGTATCTTGGTCTCTCACATGCTCACACTCTACTTTATGTTGTGAGGCAAAGCTGCTGTGCTTGTCCTTTCTCGTGGAAGATGCTCTACTAATGCTGAGATACCCTTGTTTTCTTTTTAATGCAAATTATAGAAGCATAGCTACAGTTTAATCAAATAAATCATGTCACTCAGTACCAAAAGCACTGAGCTTTTGGCACCACCAGCACCACCAAAAGGTGGCAAAAAAAAAAAAGCAATAGTGAAGCCCTTCTTCACCTGCCTGTGTTTAGTGGGGGAAGAGAAGAGGAACAAAATTCTGTAGAAGCAGAAGGGTCTTTTTAAAAAAATATTTTATTATATTTAAGTTGAAAACAGTGGCTTAATTTTACAAGGCATTTTGTTCCCCATGTTCAGAATAATATGTACAGAAATACAGACTAGGGCTGCAGCTTCTGCAGGTATCCTTTCTGTCACTCCAGTGTATGATTTTTCTTTTCTCAGTCTGCTTTCCTGATACTTTCTGAATGTGGTTTCCTCTGTGTTATCACTTCTCATTTTCCATCTCGTGTGATCCCTGATGCTTTCCTTCTTCATGCTTTGCTCCTGGTCTTCAGCTTGCACAGACAAGACCACCAACCAGGCTAATGCAGACCAAAAGATCAGACTCATCAGTATTCAAACTGACCTCAACATAGGTAAAAGCAATTTTTCTCTGTTCTGCTAACTATACAAACAATGAAAGGACATTTTCCCACATCACACTTCATCACAAGAATCTCTGACAACATGAACAACCCAAGAAAAAGAAGCAGGTCCATTTTTAAAAGCTAAATTCCCTACATTTCACTCTTTTCTAGTAAATCCCAGTTTGGATGCTGGAGTCCAAAAAACATTGATAGAGAAAAGTCCTCAAGCATAAAACAGGCACAGAGGCAAGAGTGTCTCCCTAAATTCTCAGAATAAAGCTCTTTGTTGACTGGTGTCAGATACCCAAGGATAAACATCATATCACTTATTTAAATTCCTGAACTGTAATTTATATACTGTAAATGGAGCTGTTTAATTCTCATCTGTATCAGTTTTTTAAAAAATAAATTTAGATCCTCCTTTTCTAAGAAAAAAAACAATATCAGGATATTCAGACTCTGTTCTTCATCAAGGTGAGAAGGTCTGAAGACCACCAAGCACTAAGGAAAGATGCTTCATTTTCAACATGGCATCTAAGGCAACTCTTATGGTTTTGTTGAGGGAGCATAGCCAATGCCTTGCAATCTGCTTTCTTTGTCAAGGGTAATCCTGTGTAGGAGCAACATTAATATATGGTTTTCCCTTTCTATGAGAGAGGGACACTTTACACAGGAGTGCACCACAGAATTTTTTATTTTTTAAAATATATGCTCCAAAGATGACACTACTGTTGTGATCCCAGAACTTAATCTGATTTTGTGCTAATACTAGAAAAAGAATGAGATATTCACGATGCAGATGGAACATTCCCAGCAGGAGCATAAGCTGCTTCCCCAGTCCTCATACCAGGAGACTACTGGACAATCTTACTTCTTCCGTAGGTTATTCTGATGATAGCTCTCCTTTGTTTGTTGACATATTGGGCTGTTTTTAGGGTATGAACACCTGGTAGCAAAAATAAATGTTTATGTTGCTCTCATCACCAAGTAGAATGTTAAAGTCATGAAGCTTAAAGAAAAAAAAAATAGTAATACTACTTTCAGTAGAAATACAAGACATTCCATGACAAACACATCAAACAATTGTAGCCACCCATGTCCAGTGCCACTTCACAGCACCTTCAGGTCTGATATAAAAATACTCTGAGGGAGAGGACAAAGAAAGTTATCAGCAGGAATTCTGTTAATTGTCACCAAAAGCCTTTAGCTAAATCATTTCCTGTCCTCTGAATCCAGCTGGAAGCACTTGCCAGCAAGAAAGCGGCCACGTAATCGCATGGCCCAGTCCCTCTCTGTGAGACAAACAGAGGAAACTGCATCCTATCATAAATCTGTCAGTCATGTACCAAATGGGTATCATGAGGGCTGGGCTTTTCCCCCTCTAATTATCACTTGGCACAAGGAAGCAGGGTTTGATATACTATTTGTATTGTAGGCTTTTTTGACAGCCTAATCCCACAGATTCAACCTCTGACAGACCTGGTGCCAGAGCAATGAAGCAGATCCCTCAGTGGGGAGATCAGAGGGAGCTGAGGAGACCTGCACGTGTTACTGCCCCCCGCACTGATCTGCAAGGCTAGCTTATATGAGAGACTGAGAGCACTACCCTTCTTTCAGTGCTTTCAGTGGATGAGCTGAAGATAGAAGAGAAATATGAAGTGAATTTATTTAGTGCAAGCTGATAGTCAGTGTTTTGACATGTCTGGGCATATTCAGGAACTAGGTAGGTGGGTAGAAACAAAATAGCAAAGAAGACATGGGTGAGCTTCAGTAAAAGAAGAATCATGCCCAGACTTTTTCAGAAGTAACTGTATTCAGTAAGGAACATTAACATCTACCCATCAGCCTGGTGCTTGAGTACGGGCAAACAAGCAGAGTCATTGAGTCAAGGAGTTCTGCATAGGTCACTGGAAGGCCTGGGGATCAGAAGGGAAATAGAGACACCAAGAAGTAAATGGCAGGAGATATAAAAGAGTTTGGGAATTTGAGGAAGTAGGGGCCTCTGAAGGGCAAGTTGACGTGTGGGTAGGGTGGTCCATGAAGAGCAGGCCAAGGCAGGCAGCAAGATGTGAGGAAAGCCCATAGGTGGAAGGAGGCCTTCAGATATGCAGTTTGGATGCTGAGAGCTGCCAGGAAGGCCAAGACTGATAGTCAGGGTCTAGATGATCACCCATCAGCAGCCACCCAAATATTACTGACATATTTTGGCCATTCTTGCCAGGGTAGTCCTTGCAAAAACAAAGGCCTGTGGTGGAGATGGAATTATAGCCTGCCTCTGGTAGCTCCAGATCCAAAACACAGCCAGGAAGGCACCATGGTTCTTTCATTGTTCATTCTCACCCTTCTTTCAGCAGGAAACATCATCTCAGTTGCTGTGGTAATAAAAAGTGATAATTGTTGGAGTAACAAACATCATGTTTGCAAATTTAAGTATCCAGGCACAACAGCCCAGAGCAAACAAACAAACAAATAAACAACAACAACAACAGCACAACAATAACAAAAGTAAACCAAGTGCAAGGTCCTGCACTTTGGTCACAACAGCTCCATTTATTGCTACAGGCTTGGGGCAGAGTGGCTGGAAATCTGTACACCAGTAAAAGATCTGGGTGTCTTAGTCAACAGCTGGCTGAACATGAGCCCACAGTGTGTCCAGGTAGCCAAGGCCAATGGCGTCCTGGCTTGTATCAGATATAGTGCAACCAGCAGGAGCAGGGAAGTAATTGTACCTCTGTATTCAGATCAGGAGTGGCCTGGCCACACCTCAATTACTGTGCCCAGTTTTGGGCCCCTCACTACATGAAAAACAGTCAAACAGGCTGCCTAGGGAGGTGGTGGAGTCACAGTCCCTGGAGGTGTTTGAGAAATGTGGAGATGTGGTACTGAGGAACATGGCTTAGTGAGCATGGTGGTGATAGGTTAATGGTAGGACTTGATGATCCTAAAGGTCTTTTCCAACTTTAATGATTCCATGAAAAACAGGCAGACAGATAAAATATCATTTACAAAAATAAGAGCCTAAAGTAAGGCTCCTAGGTACTTTTTAAAATAAACAATTTTGTTTCCAGAAGCACCACAAGGAAACAGTTTTAACTTTTCCTAAAAAGCTTACCTTTCAGTTTATCTGATGTCTTATCAGAACATCAACTCTGCTGTTGAGATGTGGCTTTGGAAATTCAGGTCACCAAACAGTTTTTTTATAAGAGCAATTACTAACCACAGATATAGGCTTTCAGTCATTATTTCATTTCAGGGAAGAGACAGTAAACTAAAATATTTTGTTTTTTCTTCCTAACCCTCAGCTTCATCGCTATTTCTAGTCTGGGAGTTATGCTTATTGTGCTGCACTTTAGTCTTTCAGCAAGACCATAGTGTAGACAAAGGTCATACAGTCCTTGTTGGCCTCATCTTACACCCAAAGAATATAAACCAAAAAAACCTTACACCAAGAAGCAGAGATCTCTTACAGGAGAGTGAAGAGTGTGTCAGAGACGTTGTGCAATACTGCACAGCACTATTGATGGACCTGTAATCAAGGAGAATGCACAGTCCTTTCCTTCCCCCAGCATATTCAACTCCAACACCCACATTTTCCTTAGCATTAAATTCACTCCAAACCTCAAGAGCTTCAATAAAGACCCTTGCATATCTCAGCATGAGTCATGAACGTACTTTGCTGGGTCTTGTAGCAAGTCTCAATCCATACTAAAATGTAGCAACTTGTTTTTCTTTTATTTGGGGTATATTTTATATGTAGGGATTGTATTCAATCCCCTATTAGTGATGAAGCCAGGGCTTTTGATAAGTCACATGATTCTTCAAAGATAAGGAAGCAGACTCCTGGCTGGCTGGCTTTATAGAGGTCTCAATAGCTCTGCAATTACTGGCACGATCATGCACAAGATGACACTTTTCCTGACGTGTGGTTCTCTGGGCAATTCTAATTTAAACTACAACAAAAAAAAACAGCATAAATCAAAAAAGTGAGGCAGAGAAAGGGGGAGAGGAAGAAACCGAGTCCTGTAGATAGCTCTTGGCCAATCCAATTGAGAGGAAGCTGTCAATATTGCCATCAAATCAAGAATAAACACAAATACTATTTCTGCTGTAACTGAAAACCAAGGCAGCCATGTTCAGTTCCGTCTGGCTCCTTGCTGCCTGTCCCCACAGACATTGTGGCAGAAGATGAAGCTGAGATCATTGAGAGAGAAGAAAGGGAAATAAAGAAAAACCTGAGGGAAGCCAGATTCCATTTGTTTCACTTCTCATAGAGCAATTAGTTTAGGTAATTGCCAAAGTAAAACAAACATAGAAAGAAAAACATCTGGGAGGAAAAATTGGTAGGAATGATCTGGCTGTACATTTGCTTCCTATTTCCCATCAGTCAACAGCCTCTCACTATCTGCAATACAAGAAAGGCAGAGAGGGAAGGTTGCTTTAGGGTTTTTTTGATAGCTTTGGGGCTCAATTTAAACAACAAACATGGAGGAAAGAGAGCAAATAGACCAATTGCCTGTTTTTCAATGCCTCTGAAACAACCAAAGGGTTAATGAGGTACATTGCGGTCTGTAAACCCAGCACTGGCACAGGCATCAGACTGGTACTGGCACCACTGCTGTTTCCTTTGTATCTTTCTCTTAACTTCCCAGCAGGGCTAAATTAACAGACCCTATGAGAAAGACCCACCTCTGATCATAAGGGAATTAGATTTTCCTTCTTTCTGGCAAAGCAGATAGGAACCATCAAATGTAAAAAAAGCAACAAGCAATGGCAACTGCATCTGCATTTATGGAGGACAATAGAGGGGCAGTGCTAGAATTAATAGCATTTCAAGCCAAATTCAGGGCTGGTGCCAGGGGAAGGGAGCTCTGTCCCAGACCGTTACATCTGCTGGGAGTAAGGCTAAATGGAGCCCATTGAGCATGATGAAAACATTATGAGGTTATTACAACAACTTGTTTGAAAATGTGCAGCGGGAAGCCAGCAACGCCAGATGAATACAAAACCCGAGCCCAGGAGCAGTGTCAGGCAGCATAAATAAGGTTTTGTCCTCATGTCCATTATGAACCTCTTGTTTGTTGTTTGGGACATAACCCATTGCCTTTAAAAAAAAAAAACCTTAAGCAGAGGGCTGGAACTTGGCAGGCCAGCCCCCATCCTGCTGCAGTGTTTGTGCAAACCTCAGCTCTGCTCAGACTGCTGCAACTGGCTGGAGAAGGGCAAGGGGGGGGGGGGGGGGGGGGGAAGAGAGGCAATTAGCCAAAAGGTTTCAGCTCCATTTGCCACAAAGGCTGGTTAGAAAAACACCAGATGATGCAACTTCTAAAGTCCCTTTTGAAGTGCTGGCCCACGCTTGTTATCAGCAGCTAGAGAGAGATGTAAAGAGCTTCACGAACTTTCAGGTCTCACAATGAATGGAACAGAAGGATAAGGCCTAAAGTCCTGAGTTATGGGCAGCTCCCTCTGCCTCTCTGCCTACAGAGAACAGCAACACAAAGCTAAGCCACAACACAGCACTTCCAGCCAAGGCAATCAAATGGACTCTTCCCTATTAAATAGCTAGCATCTTCAAAAAGGCCAAAATTCTATGATCTTTTGAAAGTTTATGAAAAGACAATGGTTCATCCTAAAAACGGAAGCTGTGCAATTAATTTTTTTCTTCCACTTTCAAAGAATTTGAAATGAAAGAAAAAAAAGTTTTATAAATGACACTTTGTAGAATGAAACCATTGAAGCAAATTCTTTCTTCTTGCCCTTTAAAGTCTCCCCAGGAAAAAATCTAAGATGAATTGGTGAGGGCTTGCCTGAGCAGGAAGCATTTATCTGCTCAATACACAGCTGTAACTGTGTCAGTGCCTGAGCCTTTTTCCTGCAGCCTCTTCCAGCTCAGCTAAACAGTTTTCAATATTATAAGCTGATCCTTAAAGAAGAAAACCATATTTTTTTTAATAAAAAAAAGAAAAATGCTTGTAGCAAAACAAGGGCATTCACATGGGTCGTTAAAACCAAATTTAACACCCGAACACATTCATGCCTTGGCTTTCATGTCTAAACTTTCCCACAGAGATGATTTCTCAGAGGAAACATGGGGGGTGGGAGGGAAGTGAGGTGGGAAATGAAGATACTTTCCCAGTGCAAGGCAGAATGGGAACTAGAAGCAAGTAAGGACAAGGCCTGAGAAGCATTCCATCAGATGTTTCTTTCCTTTACCTTTTCCACTCTTTCCCCCATTCACTTTGCAGTAAGAAGAAAAGGATGGAAACCAGAGGCAGAAACCCATAGATGAACACTGGCATGTTTAAAAATTACATGGATTTTTTGTTCTTCATTGTTATATTGTTGTTACTGTTTTGTTTTGAATTTTGAAGAAAAGACCTGTAATTTCTACTACAGATATCAAAATCTGACTTTCTCCATTGCCATGCATGGAGTCACACTGGACATTTGCCATTTGGTCCCACTGAACACACAGATGGGGACACAGCCCCTTGGTGACAGCACGAGATGTCCTCCAGATTGAACGTCTTTGACAGCTGTGCCTCTAAACAGAAGGATGTGGTGGGCTCTGCCCATTTCAGAAAGGTCAGGTAAAATAAAGATCTCTTGGAAATCAGTGCCTTGTGCCCTAAAGGTCTTTTTCTCTGGATAGAAGGTGCGTGCTACCATGACCACACAGTGGCTGCCAGGTCTGTCACACAAGGCCCAGCACCATAAACATGTAGGAATATCCAGAATATACAGGCTCATTTTTTACCACCATGTGCGTTTGTGTCTTCTCTAACACTAAGTTACCAGCTTCCTGTCTTCCAGAAATAGACAATTCCATCCCTGCTGAAACTAAGGCGACAGCAGCAGTCAAAACACAGTCAGGAACATCTCCCATATTTTGCAAAAGATTTATGTGCTGACAGCCACTGTGAAGGCACATCGCTCCATGCTGATCAGCAACCCAAACACAAGAACCTTTCCTGGGAACATGGTGGAATTTAAAGGGAAAAGTTTGAAAACCACTATACTGGCTTTAGACATTCAAAACTGTAATGAACTTGGCCTAAGAAAGCTCAGATACTCAGTCAACACCTGTTTTCTGAATTTCTGGGGGCACTCAGAAAATAATGTTCCAATCTTCCCTAAGTTCATCTGGAGTATTGCGTCCAGACCTGGGGCCCACAGCACACAAAAGACATGGAGTTCGTGGAACGGGTCCAGAGGAGAGCAACTAAGATGTTCAGAGGGCTGGAGAACCTCTCCAGTGAAGAAAATTTGAAGGAACTGGGCTTGTTCAGCTTGGAGAAGAAAAGGCTCTGGGGAGACCTCATTGCAGCCCTCCAGTACTTGAGGGGAGCATATAAGGGAAGGTGAACGGCTGTTTATAAGGGAGGATGGTGATAGGAGTAGGGGGAATGGTCTTAAACCAAGAAAGGGGAGGTTTAGGTTAGATATTAGGAGGATGTTTTTCACACAGAGAGTGGTGACACACTGGAACAGGTTGCCCAAGGAGGTTGTGGATGCCCCATCCCTGAGGCATTCAAGGCCAGGCTGGATGTGGCTCTGGGCAGCCTGGTCTGGTGGTTGGCAACCCTGCAGGGAGGTGGAGGTCCTTTTCAACCTAGGCCATTCTATGATTCTATGATGAAGACCCCTGAAGAAGGTTAGATATTAACTGAACAAATAAGATTTGGGCATTCTCTCTCCGTTTCTTCTAAATATGGGTAACAACAGAGAGCCTTGGGAGAGAGCAGGACAAAGAAAAAGAATAGTCATCAATTCCATTTTACCATTTTTATTCTCTCTTTATTGATAACACATTTTCTTCCTCAAAAACAAAAACAAAACAAAACAAAAAACATGGAGGGAAAAAAAATAAAACGAAAAAAAAAAACAACCAGAGAAACAGGAAGACAGAGAGCAAGAGAGGAGACAGAGAAGCTGGAGAGGAGAGAGAGAGGAGCAAGAGAACCTTAGAGAACAGAAAGAGGAGTCAGAGAAGTTAGAGATGAACCATAGAATGCACAGATGATCCATACTGGAGCCATAGAGGAGACAGAGGTGACAGAGAAGCTAAAGAGGGGCTGGAGAGCCATATGAGAAGTAGAGCAGAGAGGAGCAGAAGAGACACAAGAGAAGAGCCAGAGAAGAGCCAGAGGAGCCAGAGGGGGAACAGAGCAAAGACAAAGAAGCCTGGGAAGCAAGAGAGGAGATAGAATGACAAAATGGTAGGGGTTGGAAGGGACCTCTGGAGAACATCAAGTCCAACCACTTTGCTAAAGCTGGTTCTCTACAGCAGATTGTTGCACAGGGGAGTGAGGGCAGATATTGTATATCTCCAGAGAAGGAGATTCCACCACCTCTCTGTGCCGCCTGTTCCTGTGCTCTGTCACTCTGACAGTAAAGACATTTTCCTTTGTTTGTCTGGAACTTCCCGTGCTCCGGTTTCTGCTTGTTGCCTCTTGTTCTATTGCTGCTCACCACCTAAAGAGTCCACCCCCATCAATGTGGCTCTTGCACTTTAGATATTTATAAACAGATCCCCTCTGAGCCTTCTCCAAGCTGAAGAGTCCTAGGTCTCTCAAAGGAGCCAATATGAAACCAGAGAGGAGGTAGAAAACCTAGAGAAGCAAAAGAGAGATGACTGAGAGACAAGAGGTGCCAAAATGGTGCCAGAGAGGAGATAGGAGGCAAAGGTGCCAGTGAAGCAATAGAAGCTAGAGAACAGAGGAGCAACAGAAGAGCCAGAGATACCAAAGAAATTACAGAGAAGCCAGAGAGGAGACAGAGAGCAGACAGAAAGCCAGAATGCATCTCATTCAGACAGGAATACTTTCAGTCAGGAGTCCTTGCTTCTGGATGAGCTACATTTTTTTTTTACAAGTTTTGCTGCATTTAGACAAAAAAATGGTATGTTTGATCATTTCTGTTTTTATCAAAAGGCATTCACCTCATATTTGATCACATGCTCCTGTTTCAATTTACCTAAAAAAATGAATTACGAGCTCAATAATTGTGCTGTAGTGAGAATTACAGGAAGCCAGAAGATTTTTTAAATATCTTATCCTGCTATGTTTCTATAGCACCTTTATATAGAATTTTAGTTTATAACTGGAGAGTCAGCATAGCACAGAATGTGATAGTATTTTGCCACATTTGGCACTGCAAAGCAAATGCTTTATGTTTCTCAAAGGTCCAGAGTTAATTCAGAAGGGTGCAAACAGGTGAAACGCCTGGGATGCAGTGTTTCCCATCCTGAGTTGCAGCAGGGACCAGAGGCTTTCAGTGGCTGGACTGGGGCAGATATTGCACCTTTAGGTGGTTGTTAGGACCTCTTTCAGATTGCAGCAAGAAGAGTTCTTGGAACATTGCCACCTGGGTGCTCCAAAATGATGATTCATGCATGGTTACATGGCAATATTTACTAAGCTCTCAGGAGGCAAATCCATTAGCAGAGATTAGTCAGCTGTCAAGAGCCCATTCCCTCATATAAGGGTTCTGTTCTCTAAATAAAAGTTCTCATCTATAACAGGAACTTCCACCCCACCACCTACTCGCTCATTTCATAATTCCGTCATCGGTGAGTTAGGACATGTCGTCGTGTTTTCTCAGATTGCAGAGGAAAGTAACACAGGAGAAACTGACAGTGAAAAATGAAGATTTTGTCTGCAGCAACTTTTCTCACCGTAACTGAGAACAGTCAAACAGCTTCTGATTCATTCAGAGCCAGTTCTGCCTGTGAGGAAAAGAGACTCAGCTGGATGCAGCTTCATCTCCACCCAAGCGCAGCAGCCACCTCAAGTGTGCGCACTGAGCTCTGCAGAGAAACTCCTTTTGGTTGTTCAGAGCGCTGCATCCCTCCAGTGGGACATACCACAGCCTCCAGGTAACCACTCTGTGGTTCAGGAGATGTCATGTGAGGTTTTTTTGCCTGTACATGTGAATATTTGAGGCACTGGTTACAGCATTGATGACCATTTCTCACTCTATCCAATGAATAACTCATTATTCAAATGGAAGGGATCTATCAGGGCAACAAAGCATGACAGAAACGCTGGCAGCTACTACAGAGCATGGTGAGCACAAACAGGGAATAAACTGCTCGATCAGCAGAGCAAGATTCATTCCTAGACACATGGCTATTGAGTTTGTTTGAGCAAGACTCACTCCTAGACACGTGGCTATCTCTGTGCAGAGAGAGCTGTGGTTTTCAAGAAGTCCAGCTGTAAGAGCTGTAACAAAAAGCATTGCTTCTTCAGTCTTCCGGGTCCAAAGTATTATTCAGGCCTTCCCAGCTGTATCAATTGGTTTAGGAAATGTTGCAGCTGCTGCCTGCAACTTTTTTCCTCTTGCATGCTTTGAAATAGATCTACCCTCAGCAGGACAGATGAGGCATGCAGCAGGCCCCACTCATGCAAAAGGTGTTGCCTTTGGAAGCCACTCGCAGATCTGTGAGAGCCTCACACCTGCAGATACAATTTAACTACATATTACTGCTTTTATCTCCTCTGAAAAACTGCCGCAGGTCAAAACAGCATGGGTATGGCCCCGTGAGGCTGCAAAGACATGGATACTGACCCTGCCTTTGCCTTCAGTTTGTTTGCTGCATGCCTCACCTGGTTTTCCCTTTGCCACCGCTATACCACAAACCCTGCCAGGTCAGGTTACTGCTCTGTTATCTGGCTCTCCTAAGCCATATGTTGAAGGCCCCCCCTGAGGAGGCCCTTGTGTAACATTTCAGCTCCTGGAGGCCAAGTGGTCTTTCATTGGGACAGGAACAGCGATGGGAGCAACAGCAGCTGAAAAGCGTTACGAGTTGGCTGTGTGCTACAAGGTACTTTCCCATGAGAGGTCTTCAGCCGAACAGAGCAGCGGCGGTGAGTACAGAGGCTTTTAAAAAGTCTACAGCCCACCCCAGATCCAGCTGTGGGCTGTAACAAATAGACTGGAGATGCTGCTTAAAGCCTTGCTGCATTTTACACCTTCCTGCTTCCTCACAAGATGAAGTAGACTGATCTAAAGTGCATAAATGTGTGGCTTGGTTTTCTTTTTTCTCCCCTTTCCCTTACAGGTCAAAAATAACAGCATCTATCTGCTAGCAGGGTGCACATGGGCAGCCCCACACAGCTGCTGCTGGAGGATGGACACCCACAGGAGCCCCATGAGCACTGACAGCAGGTGTCCTGCCGCAGGGTCCTGCTTGCTCCCAGCAATGCAAGTTTCACTTGCACTCCCCTTTCTCTTTGCACTGGCATGTGTAGGTGTAAACATGTCCGCTACAGTTGTCAAGGAGTCAGATAACACGTGTGAAGAAACAAAGGTCCTGAAAGGAATCCCAGATGCAACAGTCCTCATGGGAAAGATATTCTGTTTTCCAGTGCCAGTATTTGCCTTTCAGGGAACGATAACTCAGTACAAGGTAATGCTGTTAAATGTACTTCTTAGTATAATCCTTCAGCAAAGGAGCATTCACTTTATTTTTAAAAACCACTTCTGTTTTTCCTATTTAGAGCATGCTATCTGTAAAACTACAGGGGCTGCTCCAAAAGCAGTGCCTCTTATTTTATGATGTTAGGCCACAATATCAAAGGCAGATGATGGTGGTATTGCAGTAGAGGTTGAACGTTCCCACCAATACTCCGTTATAGTTTGCTGTTCTGTGACAGATGGCAGCACAGAGGCAGCCTGACAACATGGTATCTGACATGGAAGTATGGATGAAGAAAGGTGTGTCACTGAATTCCTTCACGTGGAAAAAAATGGCATGCATTGACATCCATCCATGTTTGGTGGACGTTTATGGAGACCAAACAGTGGTGTGAGCAACATGAGGTGGTGCATTTTAGCAGTGACAACAGCGATGTGAAAGATAAGCCATGTTCCCAACGGACAGATTTATGAGTAAGGCACGCAGGCTTTTGTTCATCACTGGTGAAAGCGCCTAGCTGATGGTGGTGACTATGCTGAAAAATAGTGTTTGTAGCTGAGAGTTTGCTTTGTCAAATAGCATTGTTGTGTTCTTCATCACTATTGTAGTTCCCATGAAAATAAATAGGAAGCATTACTTTCAGAGCAATCCACACAGAATAGGAACACCTACTTCCTGCCTTTAATTCTGTTCATCTTCTGTCCTCTTATGGAGCAGGTCACTTTAGCCAGTGGTGCAAATTTGCCAAGCTGGTTGGACTTCAATCCCAACACAAACATGCTGCAGGGACTGCCAATGACCGGGGAGAGCGGATCATACCTGCTAAGCATAACTGCCTCTGGAATAATGTGCACCCAGAGAGCTGCTGTAAAGTTCACCATCCATGTTCAAGACAGCATTTTATTCCTGGACACAGAGAACAGCTTGAACAACATACCAAACAGGTACCAGTGAGTACTGTCTGCTGCTGAGGGCCTTTACCCAAACCTGAATTTAAACAAATGGAAATGGAAAGAAAAAAATGCAAGGTTGCTAGCAGTAGGGTGCTAATGTTCCAGGTTGCTGCTTACAAGGCAGCGTCCAGCCTCCCTGCCCCAGCTGGGAACTGGAGCTCTTCCTTTGTGGGGAGAGCGAACAAGGCCATCAATTGCCTCTGTAATACACTGCCCACTTCCATTGATGATACTGGGTTTCTTTGTTAATATAAGTATTTCCAGTCTAATAGAAATCAAATGTGAATCTTTTAACTGAATTACTTTAAAGTCAACATTATGATGATAGTATCTGGTAAATCCAAATCGCTGCTGTACTCTAGATTAGCAATGGGGTCAAACATAGCTCTTGCTGATGATAAAGCATTGTAGAACATTCACATATTCATTAGGAGGAAGTTTTGGATGAAGAGGTGAAGTTGAGTGATGTATGTGCATAGGAAAATGGACTGAATTCAAACAAGTATCTTCACAAAAGAGGGGGGGAGGGAAGATTAACAACTTAATCAATGCAGTTTTGGACTTCAATGCCAATCCTCATAGGTGTGGGAAGGAAGTTCCCATAACTTCTGCTGAAATCATTCTCTCCACTGGAGCCAAAACCCTGGAAGCACAGGAACGCCTCTACATCGTGTACACAATTGCTGAATATCTCCATCTGGATTCCTCCCTAGTAACCCTGTTGCAGTACACAGACGTGGTGCACAGAAACTTGCAGAACCGGACTGTGCTGGCCAGAGACACTTCGCAGATTGATTTCACAGTGAACCGTTATGTAGGACTCTCCTGGCCTGTCAAATGTGGAGAGCTTGCTGTGCTCCACGAATTCGTTCAAGTCCTTCAACACAATATTGATTCACAGCATCTCTCACAACTCTTAGGACATGAAATTTCAGGCTGGAGAATACTTAGGAGAGGGAGTTACAAAAAAAAGTCTCCTAGACAACAACGCAGGCAATTAATGATCACACCAACGCCTACATTAAAGGTAATTAGAATTACCCAGAAACCAGATGCAGTTGCTTCCCGTCCTTTGTTCTCTGCTGTGCCAAGTCGTTTACACTCACAACTTGCTGTATCACCTACCCAAAGTTTATATAAAGATAGTATAACAACAACAAGTTACCAGTTGCAGAATAACATCCATCCTGTAAGTCAAGAAAGTTTAGTCACCTTAAAAATGGACTCAGCATTGGACATGCCAACTAATAATCCAACAGCAGCTGTTATGTTTGGAGACACTAGTTCTTCAGATCTTTCACCTTCTCTGGTTCCTAAATCAATGCTTCTCTTCACTGAGCAGGAAGCACTGCCCACCCAAGCTCCTGGCATGTCCTTGCTGCTACGGCAACCTGAGCCTCACGTGTCTCAGACAGACTTATATTTCCATGCTAGTAAAACAGAAGTATATGATCTCCTACAGGACATCACCTTAAATACGGACCTGCTTCCCAGACCCACGTACACTCTGATGATAAACATTCTTCATGAGCAGCCCCATACCTTGACTGAGACACTTTCTTCAAAGACAGAACGTCATGTATTTTTGCCATGGGAAATATTAACATCAGAAATGCCAGATTACAACGATAAGACAAAAAGCCACTTTCCAAAATCTGAAATGCTTTCTAGTGCATCCCTGTCTCTAGAGAAGCTTCAGTCTCTATCCCCAAACACTTTGCTAACAGCCACAGCTTCATCTGATTTCACATTTCCCATCGATTTTATATTTCCACCTTCACCAGCAAGTAGTAGCCCAAGCCAGGAGTTAGCTCATGGCCATGAACTATTATCTAAGTCTTCTGCAACTATGCCATCATCCTATAGGCTTCTATTTATTGAAGGGAAAAGCACAGTTTCTTCTGTGATCCAATCAGAAGCACAGATCCTCTATCCCAAACTGAATTTCCACACTGAAATCTCAGCCTGCTTTTCTAGCTCTTTGTACAGCCCTTTCCCTGGTGAAGATAAAACCTCTTATGAATCAAGTCTGCTCATTCTGTCCCATCCTGATAGCACTCCAGTTCTTATTCTTACGCCACCAATTATACATTCTACTTATGGTGATAGCATGCTCAAAACACAGATGCAGTCTCCAACTATTTTATCCACAAAGGAGTTGCACTCGGGCAGAGATCTGGGAACACGAATGATTTTGCCAAACATCACTGCACCTACCCTGGAGTCACACAAAATCTCAGATGTCATAACTGATGCCATAGAAGTACCCCCGGTGAATTTATTTACTGCCACATCTCATCCGTTCAACAGGGTGCCAGGTATGTTTTAAGATTTAACTTTCCCCTCATTTTATTTCCTGCTGGGAGAGTCCTAACAAAATAGATAAATGTAATTTGCTCTGCATCAGCACAACCACGCTGCGCTTTGGATACGTCAACAAAAGAGTTCCTTGTAAGAGAAAGTAATTTTATCTCTCAACTTCATACATTTCCCCTAATGACAACCAGACCCAGCTCTGGCCGTCCTATCTCAGGAAAGATATGGACCCATTGGATATAAAGGAACACAATGATGGTCTGGAGACTAGAAAACAAGACATAAATGGAAAGAATTAATCTAGAAGACTGAGGAAAGATGCAAGTTGATGTAACAGCTTGCTGAAAAGATGAAAGAACTGTTCTCCACATCCCGTGGGAACAAAAGCAGCACTAATGACTCTATATTACACTTCAGTTGATGTAAGTTAAACACTAGATAAACTTTCTCAGAGCAAGGATAATAAGACATTAGATAAGGTTACTTGGGGAACACTGTGGAACAGTGTGTTAAGAACACAGCAACAAATATTTATCAGAAATGACACAAATGTAGTCGAACATCCCACAGAGTAAAAACTTTGATTATACATCCTTTAGAGTCCTCCTCCAAGTGCATGAATCAGAGTCAGGCTTAAGTATAAGCTAGACTTCAAGAGATAGCACATTTATAGGACCAGTTGGGTAAGTCTGAAGGACTGTCTGAATCTGCTTCCACTATCCCTTTAAAAAGGTATGCGATAGAACTTAAATATCGAGCAAGTTCATGCAGTCAGAGCCAAACCCTTCCTTCATTCTCAAGCAAAGTCATTGCCCCTATTTTTGTAGAATTGACCCAGTAAATGTCCTTCTGAAGTATTTTCTTTCTAAAGCTCTTCTAGACCTACCTTATGCCTATACCCAGAGTGCAAAACTGCAGCTTGAAATGTTTATGTTTGTAATCAGGTGTCTAAGGAACCAGCTGTGAAGACCCAGATAGGTAACACAACACTAATATGATACTGCTGTTAACACTTGCAAACACAGACCATCTAGAGATTTTCAAAACTCTCTGATCCTGATGAGAGAAACTGCCTGAGGAAAGGCTCCATTGATTTTCCAAAGGAGAGATGGAACATTACCCAGCCAGGAAACAGAATCCTGTTACTCCCTCAAATGCTACGTTTTCCAACACCATTTTCACCCACTAACTAAAATCTTGAAGTGTGATTTACAAGTTATTGACATAAATGCCTAACACACCAGGTGTGTAAGGTATTGCAAGTATTTTACAATGTTATTACAGTATTTTTCATTACGGTGTTTCATATTGTAATGGCTGAGAAATTAAGACAAAATACACAGTATGCCTAAGCACAAAGAAGGACAGAGCAGTTGCACTGTGATATTCCCACTGAAGAAAGGCGCTGATGTATTCAATGCCTACACAGCAAATCAGTTCCAGAGACAAGATCAGAATCCAGCTCACTTTACAGCCAGACATGAGATGAGTCTAACAGCAGAAATCCAGATCCACATTGCTTTCTCCTCCGGCTTCCTTCCCATGGCTCTAACTTCACTGGCAGATGCAGGCAAAGAATTTTTAAATACATGTTATAAAAGCTTTTTCTTTTTTTTAATATTCCCAACTGTATAGAAAATTATTACGATATTTTACATACATTTAAGCAATCTTCTACCTAACACTGTAATAAACAGTACCTTGTTTTCACAGAGCTGATTCAGACACTACCACCATCACACCAGGATGCAAGCACCTTGCAATTTCCTATCGATGAAACACTGCAGTCTACAGAAAGTACAGGAATTCTCCCTTTATCTTCTATTTCACAAGAGCTTGAGAATAAAACCCCAGGTAAAAAAAAAATGCTTTTCTACTTATCGATGTCATCCTCCTCCTTAGTGATCCTGCAAGGTATTGCTGGTCTCCTACACCAAAACTCATGTAATATGGGATCATATCACCATAACACTCAAAGCATCCTGACCTAAACTTTGTGCCCTTTCAATCAATCTCTCCTCTTTTTTAATTAGGTAAGTAGTATCTGAGGAGATGATTAGCTGAGAGTGCTATTTTACTAGATCCTGCAAAGGTGTTCTCTGTCCTGGTGTTGAAAACACACATAAATGAGATAAATGAGAACTAGCAGGAAGAAATGAACATCTCTGTCAGACTGTGGGAATTCTCTGAGTTCTCATCTTTGCCCTTACTCTTTGAGCCTGGCAGCAAGCTTGACCCAATAGTCAGACATTTCCTTTTCAAATTCATCACCACATTTTATCTTCCTCACAGCTTACTTGGTGTCTGCTTATACATTCATTCATAAGAGCTCTATACATTCATTCATAAGAGCTCTATGAACAGAGATGTATTGCTGGCAAGGCAAATGCTGCCCCAGGCAGTGTATCTGCCATCTCCAGAAGTGGGGTGATGGTGCTGGCACCGAGTGTTTGCCTGATTAACCTGAAACTATTCTTAATGATAGGCATGGCTCAATAGGGCAAAGAAAATGCAAACATTCCCATAAGATTCCCAGATAAGATTCGACGGCTATAGACTACTTAGGAGAGATAGGCGAGGTAGGAAGGGTGGGGGAGTCGCTCTCTATGTCAGAGATTGGATAAACTGTGAGGAGCTCCCCATGAGAAACAGTCAAGAACAGGTTGAGAGCCTGTGGGTTAGGATTAGAGATGGGACTAATAAAGGTCAGCTGGTATTGGGGGTATACTACAGGCCACCTGATCAAGGGGAGGCTGCTGATGAGGCTTTCTTGCTCCAGATGCGTGAGGCGTCTGGCTCACGGGCTCTTGTCCTGGTGGGGGACTTCAACCATCCAGACATTTGTTGGAAAAACTACACGGCGAGCTGCAAGAGCTCCAGAAGGCTCTTGGAATCCATTGATGATAGCTTTCTGGTTCAGGTATTGGACAGACCGACCAGAGGTCAAGCGTTGCTGGACCTGCTGCTCACCAACGCTGAGGAGATCATCAAAGGCGTCAAGGAGGATGCCTGGGATCCAGTGATCATGCCCTGGTTGAGTTTGTGATCTCAAGCGATGTGGGCCTGGCAAAGAGCAGGACCAGGACGCTGAACTTTAGAAGAGCAGACTTCAAGCTACTCAATGGAATGCTGGCCAAGATCCCCTGGCGCACTGCCCTCAAAGACAAGGATGTTGAGGAGAGCTGGCTGCTCTTCAAGGATGCCCTCCTGGAAGCACAAGAGGTCTCCATTCCTCTGAATAAGAAAGTGGGCAGGCGAGGTAGGAAACCGGCATGGCTCAGCAAGGACCTGCTGAGAGAACTGAGGGCGAAGAAAGGGGTGTACAAGCTCTGGAAACAAGGCTGTGTCACCTGGGACGAGTACAGGGATGCCGTCCGGACTTGCAGACGTAGGATCAGGGAAGCCAAGGCGCAGGCAGAACTGAACTTGGCAAGGGATGTGAAAAACAATAAGAAAAACTACAGGTACATTGGCCAGAAGAGACAGGCCAAAACGGGCGTACCTACTTTGGTAAATTTAAAAGGAGAAATGGCTTCAACAGATGAAGAGAAAGCTGAGGTGCTGAATGAGTTCTTCACCTCGGTCTTCACTGGTGGCCAGGATTCTAGTCTCTATCACGTCCCTAAGTCTTGCACCCCCATACCTCTATGTGGGGACCAAGGAGGTAAATCCCTCCCCACTGTAAGGGTAGAGCAAGTCCGAGAGTGCCTCCTTAAACTGAATGAGTATAAGTCTATGGGGCCAGATGGCGTGCATCCCAGGGTCCTGAAGGAGCTGGCTGAGGTGGTTGCTGAGCCGCTCTCCATCATATTTGAGAAGTCGTGGCTGTCAGGTGAGGTCCCGGATGATTGGAGGAAGGGTCACGTCACTCCCATTTACAAGAAGGGGAGCAGGGAGGACCCGGGTAACTACAGGCCGGTGAGTCTCACCTCCGTGCCTGGGAAGATTATGGAACAGATCCTCCTGGACAACATGCTTGATCACATAAAGAACGAGCACGTGATCCTAGACAGCCAGCATGGCTTCACCAGGGGAAGGTCATGCTTAACTAATCTTGTGGCCTTCTATGATGGAGTGACGGCATTGGTGGACGAAGGGAAGGCGATCGATGTCATTTACCTGGACCTGAGCAAGGCCTTTGACATGGTCCCCCATCACATCCTCATCTCCAAATTGGAGGGAAGTGGATTTGATGGGTGGACAACTAGATGGATAAGCAATTGGTTGAAAGGCCGCAGACAGAGGGTGGTGGTCAATGGCTCTATGTCCAGGTGGAGGCCGGTAACGAGCGGTGTCCCTCAAGGGTCTGTCTTGGGACCGGTGCTCTTTAACATCTTTATTAATGACATCGATGAGGGAATGGAGTGCACCCTCAGCAAGTTTGCTGATGACACCAAGCTGAGTGGTGCGGTCGATACGGCGGAGGGAACAGATGCCATTCAGAGGGACCTTGACAGGCTGGAAAGCTGGGCTCGGGTGAACCTGATGAGGTTCAACACGGCAAAGTGCAAGGTTTTGCACTTGGGCCGGAAGAACCCCAGGCACCTGTACAGGCTGGGAGGAGTTGTCCTTGAAAGCAGCTCGGCAGAGAAAGATCTAGGGGTCCTGATAGATGAGAAGCTTAACATGAGTCAGCAGTGCGCTCTGGCAGCCCGGAAAGCAAATGGGATCCTGGGCTCCATCAGGAGAGGGGTGGTCAGCAGGGATAGGGAGGTGATTGTCCCTCTCTACTCTGCTCTTGTGAGGCCCCATCTGGAGTACTGTGTCCAGGTGTGGAGCCCTCAGCACAAAAAAGACATGGAGATTTTGGAAAGGGTCCAGAGGAGGGCCACGAAGATGATCAGGGGGCTGGAGCACCTCCCCTATGAGGACAGGCTGAGGGAGTTGGGTTTGTTCAGCCTGGAGAAGAGAAGGCTGCGGGGTGACCTCATTGCAGCCTTTCAATACCTGAAGGGAACTTACTCCCAGGAGGGGTGTAAACTCTTCGAAAGGGCTGATAATAGCAGGACTAGGGGAAATGGTTTTAAGTTAAGAGAGGGAAGATTTAGGTTGGATGTTAGGGGGAAGTTCTTTACTAGGAGAGTGGTTGGGTCCTGGAATAGGCTGCCCAGGGAGGTTGTGGATGCCCCGTCCTTGGAGGTGTTCAAGACCAGGTTGGACAGGGCTCTGGGCAACCTGATCTAGTAAAGGTGTATGTTTGGTGGCCCTGCTAGGCAGGGGGGTTGGAACTACATGATCCTTGAGGTCCCTTCCAACCCGGATCATTCTGTGATTCTGTGATTCTGTGATTCAGACAAGAAGTCCATGTTTGGTGTTGTCGATAGAAAACGAAACAATAACATGTTAAGATTTACCTCATACATGAAATCATTTTCTGAATCTAATGGAGCACTCACTGTCAGAGCTGTACCAATTCCTTGCAGAGCTAAGAGTTGTTTCTTCAAGATTTGCTTCTGTTTCCAAAGAGAATACCTAACTCAGAAACCGTATACTTTTCCACAGTGGAGATCTCAGCTTGTGCAAGCACACTGCCAGGGGCTCCTGTAAATTTAATTTGGGAATGAATGTAAATCATCTGAGGAGAACCCTGCTAATCAGATACCTGTGCCAGAGCCTTCAATAATTAAGGTATCAGAGTACTACGCAGTTTCCTGATGGGTAGCTTCAGACCGTAGTCCCCACTGATTTCAATACACTATCCAATTGTACAAGGAAGGACCTTTAAGGTTACATAACCTTTCTGCAACACAGGACAAAGAGGGAAAAAAAAGAATTGAAAGAATTTTGCAATAATGGGAAGGAACGCTGCACTTACTCCTTGATACTTGTAACATCAGAAATGGGACATATTTGACAACATGAAGAGTATATTGATAATCTGAGAAGCGTGCTGTGGTATTTCTATGAATTAGATTAAGGTATACTTTTGGGGAAAAGACCTTACTAATATATTATACTAGATAGAAGTGTCTCCATATTTGCTTCAATAAACACATCACTGCTACATATGCTTCAACATATCAGGAGAATTGTAGTCACATGTAAAATGTAATCCCAAAAGCACATTCAATTGTCATCAGGATGTGATCAAGGGCAATGCTTTACAATATCACTGTAAGCTTATCATTATAAGCTTATCAGATAGCTATTTTTTCTTCATAACCCTTTTCCTTTCCTCATCCCTCTCTAAAGGACAAATGAACACTTCTCCAAAGGTCGTTCATTCAATCCAATTCATAACAGCAACTATTGGATACCTGCTCTCTTTTCCTGTATCTGCCAACACATTTTATGATGAGGAAGATGGCAATTCAACTCAGTTATCTTTACAATTAATTCCAGCTGATGACTCTCCAGGGGGATCAGAAAGCTGGCTTCAATTTAATGCATCTCAGCAGACCATGCATGGGTATCCCCTTGATATTGATTTCCAGTATTCACCTCAAGAGTTCATTCTGTCTGCCACAGATTCAGGGGGACTGACCGTCTGGCAATCCTTTACCATTGAGCTTCTGAAGCCCACAGATGTACCATGCCACCTTTACACCATCAGAACCAAAAACAGCTACTACTCCTTCTTGAGAGAGAGGAAAAGGATTAGTTTATTTCTAGAGAAGCTCTCCTTGTATTTGAACTCCACCAATCCCAAAGACATCGTGGTGACCACTCTCAAACCTGGATCCACACTAATCTCATGGTACAACAGTTCGCTGTGCGCAAGTGCCAACAGACCTTTCAGCTGGTGTGCAAAAGAGGAAATCCAGGAAGCTCTAAACAAACTACGAGTGCCAGATGGACATGTTAGCCTGCATTTCATCCAAGCAATGTTACCAGAATACAAGGTTGATGTCATCTTCAATATTTCATATAGTGATAACTGCTTTCCCACTACAAAGCCATTTGGTGGATCTTTCAACAGTACTGTGCCTACGCTTCAAGGCTGGCCTGACTCCAATATCATAAAGCCCCCATCAGCCTTACTAAGCAGTCTTTGTGTCACTGTTGGGCTGGTTCTGCTCGCATTACTTTACTTTTCTTGCAAGCATTACAGTAAGATTCCTGAATCCAAGTTTATGACATTTCAGAGCAACTCCCAGCTTAGCCACACTGATTTAGCAATGGGTGCCCTGCAGCCTCGTGAAGTACCTGTACATGAGTGTGGGGGATCACCATCACATTCCTTATGGCTGCCACCTTTATTATCATTTACCTCCCCAGAGCAGCATTCCAGGTCAGTAAGCTTGCCTCATATCATACCATCTCCCCAGCCACCAAAATATCAACTCCCACCCCCTTATCAAGAGGGTACAACTACCCAAGATGACTGGGGCAATCTCTGTAGATTTAAGATGACATCTTCTAAATGATAGTAAGAGCAAATATACAAATAGACAATTCGTATGATAGGAAGTACTATCCTTATCGTGCAGGAAAAAATAAGAAATGGCTAAGTGTTTAATTTTACAATTTCAGATAGGACATAAGCTACTTAAGCTATGCCTACAAAGAGGCATAAGCAGAATCAGAACCCTGAAACTAAGTATTAGAACAAAACGCCAAATACATAAGGTAAAGTTATTTACAGATAAGGTAGATAGACCAACATGTCTGTACCAATCAGTCAGAAAATGTATACCATACTGATACTAGTAGGAATGAGCCAAAGTTGAGTAAAACTAACTTCATTGTGACTCCATACATTTTGTGAAGGAGAAACCGTAACAAAAACTGTCAGAAGAACCATAACAAAAGCCAATGTTTCCATTGAAATTTGAAGGCCCTACAAGCCCAGAATCTCTATGCTATCCTATAATCATATCCATCTTTTTTTTTTTAAATAAGAACTCCCTAACGTGAAAATTGTGTAATTGTGTAATGTACTTTTATAATTAAATTTTCAAGTTACCAGCTTGCTCTCTTATAGCAAGACTGGCTCTTATTCCGCTTCTATCCAGGATAATTGAAGGATGATGGTAGAAAAAAAAATCATAAAAGAATTTGTAAAAACTTTTCAGATATGATGGAAATCTTTCAGTTTAACAGATCAACGTATACAATGTTTTATTCATTATTTCCAATTGTAATCTATAAGCTACTTTAAAACTGCAAAAATCCTCCACAAATTTGGTCCTATTGCACAAGATGCTATAAAATATCACCAATATCACCACTTTGAAAGAATAGGAAACGCGTAGAGCGCCCTTTCCAGAATTACCACAAGACTCTATTGGAGAGGGAGGACAGCCAGAGATCATCAGACCACTGACATGACAACTGCAATAACGAAGCAGGTTTAACTTTGCTCCTTCAGGCAAACATAAAATGACATATATGCAGGTTTCGGTCTTGTTCACTCTCCGAATCATAGATTCTTTTCTTGCTGTAGATTTGTGGCTGTAGAGTAGAAGACTGGGTAACACTGGTACATCTCACACACTGGGAGATCTCCTCCTAATCAAAGAACAATAGAACAGCTTGGGTTGGAAGGGACCTATAAGATCACTTAGTTTCAAGCACCCTGCCATAGCCAGGGCTGCCAACTGCTAGAGCAAATACAAGATCAGATTGCCCAGAGCTCCATCTAATCTGGCCTTCAAGACTGGAACCAGGGTTTTGGCATCCACAACCTCTCTGGGCAACCTGTTCCTGTAATCATGATCTCGCCAGGCACAGAAATGAAATTGACTGGCCTGTAGTTCCCTGAATGATACTTTCCCTTCTTCAAAATTGGGGTTATGTTTCCCTTTTTCCAATCAGTGGGAATTTCACCAGACCCCCATGACCTTTCAAATATGATAGATAGCAACTCAGCAACTTCATCTGCCAGTTCCCTCAGAACCTGGGGAAGGATCATAGAATGGCCTGGGTTGAAAAAGACCACAATGATCATCTAGTTTCAGCCCCCCTGCTATGTGCAGGGTCACCAACCACCAGACCAGGCTGCCCAGAGCCACATCCAGCCTGGTCTTGAATGCTTCCAGGGATGGGGCATCCATAGCCTCCTCAGGCAGCCTGTTTCAGTGCTTCACCATCCTCTCCGTTTAAAAATTTCCTTCATGGGATCTCATGGGATCCCATAGATCTGTGCACCTTCAGGGTACCCATGAGCTTCATATAACTCACCAGCCCCTCCTCTTCGGTGAGGACAACATCCTGCATAGCACATAGCACCTTTTCTGGTGCTGTGGTTTTCTGGTTTCCTGTACTACTTGGAAGAAGTTATCATCAACACATTCCAGAAACCTCTTTGATTTCTGTTGCACTGCCGCACTGTCTGTCCAGCAGATATTGGGGTGGTTGAAGTTCCCCATAAGAAGCATGTTTTGGGAATATGAATCTGCTTCTATCTGTTCATAAAAGGCCTCATCTATTTTGCTTTCCTGATTAGTCGACCTGTAGCAGACATCCACCACTGTCTCCTACCCCTGCCTTCTCTTTAACCCTAACCCACAAGCTCTCTGTCAGATCCTACTCTATCCTGAGGTGGAGTTCCACAGACTCCAGGTGGTCATTACTGTAAAGGGAAACACACTCTCCTCTTCCCTCGTGCCTGTCTCTCCTGAAGAGTTTATACCCATCTATTCCTACATTCCAGTCCTGGGAGTCATTCCAACACATCTCATTGATGCCAATGACATCATAGCCCAGTAGGCATGCTCATGCCTGCAAGTCCTCCTGCTTGCTCCCCATGGTCCGTGCTTGCATTGATGTACAGACACTTGAGTTGGACTCCCATTGAGGCTGATTTATCCATTTTGACATTCAAAGGCAAAGACAAGAAGAGGGTAAACATTTTAAAGGGCACATTTATGCTGACCTTGATTTGCCTTTATTTTTCACAAGGGTCCCAAATTCCTCAGTGTTTGCACTTTGCACTGCATCTGGGCTTCACCCTGTGACACAAGTTATGTAGTTTCCCTTAGTGGAAAAGCAAACTATAAGTCAGCCTGGAGTCAGTATACAAAAAAGTCCTCCTGTATTTGCCTTGCACTCTCTCAGGGGCTGCACACAAGGAAACAAAGCTTCTTAGAACAGGAAAACATAAGGTAACTATAGTATCATGGTGTGCTCTCCCTGCCACATTGTATAGTGGCAACCTAGTGATGAGCTGCAACTGAAAAATACACACAGAAGCCATGCTGCACACATGGCAGTTCAACAGCCAACACTGCGCTGACACAGCAAACAGACACTAAGAAGCAGATAGCTCTAGCCAATTTCCACAACTATCTATTGTTTGTGCAGGCTGAAGAGCATGGACATAAGTGCATACTCCTACTGTTAAGAAAGTGAGCAGAGCCAGACCCAGTGAAGCAGCAGGCAGGGAGATGAACAGTGACTATTAAACCACAAGCATGAAAATGTTGCTGACCTTTTGGAGGAACAGTGGTTGCTTTACAAATGTAATAGCAGTGAAAGGATTTACTTTTTGCATAAGCTAGTAGCATTTGTCTCTGCAGTTTTGATTAACTTTTTGAATAAAGACAAAGTCTTCCAGCTGACAACTTCAAGGTGGCAGAAGATGATCAGCTATGTCAGGTCTCATGATGCAAACATGATGCAAAAGTCAAACCAACACAAGACAAGACATAAGGTTGTTAAGTTAAATAAGCCACCTTGAAGTGGAACACATTTAGAACTGCTGATCAAGCTACACCAAGCCAGGTTATAAGGACGGAACCAACACACATCCTGAACTGAGACCCTGCCATTGGTTTTTGAGACAGACTTTAGATTACCTTGATGAACTTATGATCTTTCTGCATTACTTTTGTCCTATTTTGATTTTTTTTTTTAATGAAAACTGGAGTGTAGTGAACATATAGATGTGTTTAAGGTAATGACTGTGTTGAGGTGTGATAGTGTGTACCAGTACCATGGTGAAAATGCTTAGATGTAGGCTTGGGGTCTTTTAAATCACTAAGTTTGTTTATCACTTAACTCACAAACAAGAAACAGCTTTAATTTCTACTGCAAGCTAAGCTATTGGAGTAGAAACCAGAGTTGTTTTTTGTTTCTTTTGATCATCCACATTTCAAAAATCTGGGCAGAAAGGCCAGTAAGTAGTAACTTACTACTCAGTAAGTAGTATTTCACACAAGCTGATGACTTTAAACTGAAAATCCGCAGGACTACACATCTAAATTTATTTCTTAGATAGCAACATCTTATTTTCAAGAAATAGAAGAGTCTCAGACTTTAGGGGTATTCAAAAATCGTATTGCTTTGTGAAAACTACGTAATCTCTAAATGTTATCAAAATAGTATCAGGTAAGTACTCTTTTCTCACTGCAAAAAATGGTCCTACAATCATTTAACAAATCACACTGTCTAATTGTGGCTACCAATGTAAATATACTACATGCTATTTGTATTCTGAATTAGTCACCACGAACTACGGCATTTCAAGTTTCAGATGAAGAAATATAAACATATTGATTTAGTTTTAAGACGCCTTTCTGAGTGTTTCTGTATTGACAAACTAATATATCAAAGCTGCTAATATTGACAAAGCTAATATATCAGTTGCTTATAGAGGCTAAAATAAAGCAATGGGAGTAGGTCAGAGGAAAACTGATAGAATTGCTGAACTCAAGTGGAAGCATAGAAAGACTGGGAACTAGCTTCTGAATGAGGTTTTATTTTGTATCTCCATAGCTTCACGCCCTGCTCTTCTGCAGTCGGCACATTGAAGGGATCAGCTACTTGGAGAGATTAGCAGAGATACTACTTAGGGAAAAAAGAAAGAAAAAAAACACTGATCATCACATTTGTCATTTCTTAGCCACATTCAGAATAAGCTTTTTCTTTATAAGTATTAAGGCCTAAAGCCACAGTTAGTTTGGAGGATATAGTCCATCAAAAAAAACATGTAATGGTTAGCAAAAAATTTATTTGGATTTTGTTTAAAAACACTCAATTCCAGCATAACAACCTGAAAGGTCTTACTTTCTAAAGTTCATTCCTAACAAATTTTAAAAAGTTCTTAAGCCAACATTTCGTCTTTAAAACCACTCACGCCCCCCACCCCACCACTTGCATGAAAACCAAGACTGACAAATTCTCAGCTCAGCAACAAGGTGTTCAGTGTGTGGTCTTTTCAATAACTCTGGATGCCTGAGAAGTTTCCTATAAATAAACGTATTAATGAACTGAAATTAACATTATCAGTTATTTATCATTTGAAACTGAAGCTCTTCAAATACAGTCAGTCACCACTGTATTAAATACTTATGGAAAAGGACTTTAAATTCAGATCAATATTTTTGACAATTTCACTTAGTCCTTGGCAGCAGAAGTTTTCTTCATTCTAAAAAGTCGACTGTACAGTACTTCAGGACAGACTATTTGCACACCATTCAGTGTGATATGTGGATTTTACAGTTCATAGAAAAATAGAAATACAAAAGAGTGAAAACAAAACAGAACTAAGTAATTGTACTAAATGGTACCAATTTCAACTCCAACATCATGGTGTCCTATTTCCCCCCTTTCCCCATGTGCAATTTGGCCAAATTCTGTTCAAATAAATCACTGTCGTCCAGTTTTTCCATTCTCTGTTGTTTCCATCCTGAAATGGCAGAAGACAATCAGTAAGAATCATCACCGTTAATACAATCAACAGGCTAAGAAAAAATGAAATAAAAGTTGCAATTTTTGTTTCACAAACTTTGCGTATTTTAATCCTCAAAAGTGTAAGCAGTTTTTTTAAATGCAAATAAACTATTCATCTGTATTGCATTTGACTATTACTTCAGTAGTAGTGATGCATTTATTGATACAAACCCATTTTCTTCTTTTAGATGTTGGTACAGCTCAGCTTTGTTGTTGACAGAGTTCAAACGACCAATAAATTCTTGGTGCTTTCTAGAATTGGCGGTATTAATCCTGTTGCTCCATAAAGACAGCAAGGACATTGGCCCTAAAATTGCATGCAAAAATAGGTAAAATCTGTAACTGAATGACTTATAACGAAGTGATTTAATTCTGTATTCCTAGAACATTATAGTTTCTGAAGATTTTACAGACTTTGGTAGTACAGCATATTAAAAACACTAATATTAAAAAGCTTACAACATAGACTACATAAGTATGACACAGAGTTACAGCAGCTGAGTTGCTGCTTTATAGGAGATTGACTTTGCTTCACAAGCAGCATCATAACACCAACTCAGCCATTATGACAGACAGTAGCAGCTCAACAAGGAAAAAAGCCAGTGAAAGATGTCTCTTTCAACGACTAGACAGTCTGGCATGTCTACATTCATTAGTCAGCGAGAGACAGCTGTTTCTGATATCCACTCTTTTTGTAAGAGTACCTCAGCTAGCACCAGCAGAAACCTGTCCTTGTCCCTTGTCAATTCAATTGCCTATCTTTTAGGTTGACGCAATATCTTGGAGTCTTTCTTTTGACACTGATTTGGTAAATACATGTGTTAATCTTAACAAGAGCTTCTCAGCATTAATTACAAATTCTCTTCACTAATTCAGCTTTTACTCTAGGATCTGCCTCATTACTTTAAGGAAAGAGACTGATATATAAATTTTCAAGTGAAAAAATCTGTCACAATCCTTCTGTTTTACCTTTTGCCTTTTCCACTACAGGCATTTCATCCATTGTTATAAGAGGCTTTTTGTTGGGGGGCTCGGGAGAATCAGGGGAATCTTTTATAACTTCTGCTTCCGCTAGTTCTTCTTTTTCACGGTCCAAGAGACCTTTCAACCTTTTTGAGAGGGAAGGAAAACAATGAAGGAAGATACGCTACAGCAATATCTGTTATTTCCTGATATTTCTGTACTCTTCAAGTGACCCACAACCCACATTGTGAGGTTTCTTCTGACTGCGTGTCAATCTGGGAAACTTGGGAAAACTAGCCAAATAATCCTCCAGAAGACTTAAGGGAAAGACCTTAATATATATTTTCACCTCCTTTTAAATATTTATATCATACGCGTTGAGGTAGTCCTTCTGTTAAAACTAAAAGTGATCAACCAACAATGAATATACAGAATGCCACACAGAATTATTATTTCTTTAAAATATGACCCAAACTGCTTTATCAATACTATATCAAACTGCTTTAATCTCAGCCCTTATTTTGTTTCGCTTGTCAAAGCAAAAGTAGCTGTAGAAATGGATTTGATCATACACAGAAAGGCAAGAAGATCATCAGCACAGTGACAGTAGTGTCATCCTCCTAAGCAATCCTAACATGTACAAAACAATATATTAAAAAAAGCTTAGTAATGCAAGGTGTTTTGGATCTCTTTAGAATAAGTTTGAAAGAAGAAAACCACATCCTCAACTGCTTCAGAAGTTAGACTAATTAAAATGAATTATAAACTGTAGGTGCAAGGACAATCATCTTTGATGTTCAACCAAAGAGACCAGTCTAATTAATTTGGATATTCCTAAACAACTACCATTCAAATGACTGAAAAAAATACTACTAGACAGTTTTTTTCATGTTCTAATATTCCTACAGTATCCTAAGTATTGTAGTTACAAAGTAGTGTAAAGGCCTGCTAAGTTGTCAGCAACTTGTTCAAGAACCATATTTGTAAAGTATTTTTACTTTGCAAATATGATAACCAGGCACTGTAATAACACAGATGTTTTTCCAGCTTAACAATGGCAACTGATTAAAAAAAAATTGTGATCCACAATCATTCTTTATGATTTGATCTGTTGGTAAACCACAGTTAAAAGCATTTTACAGCAATTCTCTTGAAGAGTATCATGACAAAGATAATGTTTAGTTTAGAAGATTTACCTTTCTGATTCTTGCCATGGCTTATCTGTTTCATAGTCCTTTCCTGACTTCTCTGACTTGTCTTCTTTATCTTCTCTCTTTCTGCCTCGTTTCTTGCGTTCTTCTTCTTCTGGGGGTTTGCTTCTGCAAGCCATCAAACACTCCAAGACCCGCTGGTGCTTATCAGAGTTGCCAATGTGCGCTCGTACCAGAGTTTCCAATTCATTCCACATAATCCGGTACTGTTCATCTCTAAGCAAGGGTAGGAAAAACAGAACTGTGTATAGGATAATCTAGATCATTAATCTACTGAATAGCTAAATTAAAGACCGTTATTTTTGTGTTATGCTCTTTTGATTTTATTTATCCCCTGAGCTCTCTCCAAGTGAAGATCCACCCACACCTTAGATTGTTCCACCCTTGTAATTCATGGAACACCACATCACGTGATCTTCCTCCATTAACATTCAGAGTTCAGTTTAAGTTGAAATGTAAATACTGATTCCACTGACAGCAATTTCTTAACTTCCATGAGATCTTAGAGCCAAAAGTTGCTTCTGAATTCAGTCAACTGTTTGTTAACCACCTAGTAAAGCAATATTAGGATATGCAGATGACCATTCAAGTACTGAACACCTATGATTTATTTAAATCTTTGCATAAAAAGCAAAAATTAGGAATCTTATACTGGTTGACTGTAAATAACCTCCAGGCGCCTGGTGATCTGTTGCAGACTAATTTCTTTAAGTTAATTCTTGGAACTACAATGTCTGTGTATGTCACCATCGAAACAACAGATAAATGGAAATCCTATGCAGATTTTAAAAGGAGCTATATTTTAAATTTCAATTTAAAATCCTATATTTTAAGTAACAGTTTCAGAGTTACTTGACTATTCTAATAATTCAGTTTTATACTGCTGTTTACAATATTCTCAAGTTCCCCTTTTTAGTCATTTGACATTAATCCACTTTTTCCTCCCATAGCTAGTCACCTTCTTTGACAGTTATTTTTGCGTTCACATTTAACATAGTCACAACTTTTCAGTAATGAAATAATTTCTGTTTCCTAACAATCAGCACAATCACTACCCCTAAATGGTGCGAGCAAATTAATTTGTGTATCATTTTGTATACTCCATATTAGCTTTGGCCACACTTCAAAAGCATGTATGAAAACAATGTAAGTAACATATTTTCTGAGAAACATCCAACAATAACAAAAATATTTGTATTTAACCTTTTAGGACCCTTTCCTCTGGTACCAACTGTTGAAATCGGCAGCGGATCATTTTTCCTCTCCATATCTACCAAATTGTATATTGTTTTTTGACAATTCAATACATCCTCATCTGTCATTGCTTCTTTTACAATCACACTGGCTAATGGCACTACCTGCAATACAAAACATAAGTTAAGAATGGGAAGTCTACATATTGAAAACTAGCTAGGAAACCAGCAGGAAGAAAGAGCAGTCTGTGTAGCCACGGAACAATACACAATAAAAATACTACATTCTCTCTTGAATTTAATAGTAACACTGAGGTATAACCACATGCATGCTATGCTGTCTTTACCCACAGCACCTCAGCAGCTCTGTAGCTAAGCCAGTTTCAAGTACAGCACTCAACTTAGATTAAAGTTATAATCTACCAACATCAAGTACTGAAGTTAAAAACAAATTTTCAAATAAACTCATTTTGTGACAAATGATTTATCATAGAGTTAGCACTTGCATTAAGCAGCAGTTTCAGACTTACTCTAGACCAGAAGAAAAGGTTACACACCCAAGATTACTTACAGCTTGCATGTTGAAGATAGTAGTCTGAGAAATAATCATAGGCCAGTAACGAGTATGTTTCTCTAATTGATCTTTTGCACGTTCCAATGGAATTTCAAGACTTCCATCGATCTTATATCTGGGTTCTAGAAAAGGAGTTAATCGGTTTTCCCTCATAAATTCACCAAAATCCTAATGATAACCAAACAAAATAAAGTTAGGAATTTCTCTAACAAAGTAGCTTTCACTGAATGGGTGAAACAACATACTCTTGCCTATCATTAGCTGTGTACCACCATCACTAAACCTGACTCCAACACTCAGAGCCCTGTTTCTAGCTTTTAAATTTGTGACACAGACATTCGTAACAACATGGGTTAAAAACTGACAAAGTTTTTAACAAGAAGGTCTTCTGGACCTATAAGGCATTTTGTGTGTGGTAAGAAGCTTTACTATGTTTCTCTGGAATTCACTCCTGCTTACATACAGTAGATGCAAAGGAAGCATTAAAAAAAAAAAAAAGGCCAGCTTACTGTCTGTTCTATAATCAGAGTTCTTTCATCTTTCCTACCTATTTCACAACTCACTCATGCACAATCAAGCCTTCCAACAATGACCATGATACAATTCTATGCGTACCCAGCCCATACTAAAACCTTGCCAGGAAAATGCTGTTTCAGAATCAAAACAAAGTTTAGATATGGATAGTGTATAAGGCAGCAAAATGTTTCCTCAGCATGGAAAGGATTCTATGAATTCTATTCTATGACAATAAACAGATGTTCTATTCTGTTAAATATACATCAACGTATACAAAGAAAATCAGATTATGATGTCATGTCAACCACACCCCAGATCTCCCAAACATACACTAGAATTTCCCATACACAACACCCATTGCACTGCATCTCTTTAGTTGGTTTTCACATCAGTGACAAAAAAAAGTCTTACTGTAATCCGGTAGTCAGTAACTCTCCCACCACAACCTTCACTAATTGATGGGGGATCTTCTAGAATTGATCGTGAGCTGCTTAATACATGCAGAAAAATTTCTCCTCCATGGCTGCTGAGCATGTGACTAATAACTTTAGAGCCAGACTTGCGTGGTTGTTCCAACAAAACAGAACGACCTGTTGGAAGTGAGGTCAGCTTCATTAGCTACCATGTATTGCAATTTCGAATTAAAAAAAAACATACACATGTAGGTTTGTACCAAGCTATTAAGACTTTGAATTTATTTCAGTTGTGTTTTGACCTTGATGAGCAAGAAACTGTTTCAAGCTTTTACTCTACTTCCCTAAAAATACAGTAAGCTTTTAAATCTTACACAGAACAGCTGAAAGGCCCCCCCTCCTGGGAACACATTACTGCTTTCTAAGCAGGACATTATTCCTAGGAAAAATAAGTATTTAGACATTAATATGGTACACTGTGTATGAATGGTTTGTTATTTTTAGTCAAAGATGATGCCGTATACTTAACCATTATCTTGCTCTACTGCAGAAACCTATTAAAAGCATCTTCTACAGAGAAACAACATAACCCACTCAAGTATAAAAGGTATCAATTTATTATATTTTTAATACTTAAAACGGGTACAACTTTCCAGTCACTAAACTGGCTGACTTATTTTCATTAAAATATACTAAACAAAGAGGAGTAATCTTCAAATAAATTGTTGGTTACAAGGCAGCAGAAACAAAAGACTAGAAGGGAGTGTTTACTTAAAATATACCATCAGTTTTAGTTCCAACTATTTTTACTAATGAAAGTGCTTTTCCAGTGCAGAATCTTTAGAAAAAAATTCACAAAGTAACTCCCCTGAAAAAAACACAGAGGAGAAGTTCCTGTCCATGAGAGGTCCACGGTGCCTAGGCTGTCCTCCTGCAGCTCATGGGTACTGCACTGAACAGATCTCTATGTACAACTCATAGAGGACTCCACAGTGCTGGAGGTGGACGCGGCCTGAAAAAGGCTGCAGCCCATGGACAGCCCTCAAAAGAGCAGCTCCAGGCAGAAGCTGAGGCCTGTGGGGAAGAGCTCATGGTGGGGCATGAGGCCATAGAGGGGACCAGTGCAGCCCTGAAGTGTGGGGCCCCGTGGTTCAGAAGCCACACTGGAGCAGTACTTGAAGAGTTACAACCTATGGAAAGCCCATGGAGGATCAGTTAGTTCTTTGTGCTGGAGCACAGGAAGAGTGATCATAAAGGAGCAACCAAGACTAAGACTATTATGAGCTGACTGCAACCTCCACTCTCCTGAAGCAGTCAGGGAGAGGAGGCAGAAGAAGTTGTAGGAAAGAGGTGCTTTTAGTTCTCACTGCTCTGATCTGTTAGACAAAAGCAATAAATTATATTTATTTGCCTATGAGGAGTCTGTTTCACCCTGAAAATAAGGGTGAGAAGATAATTCTTCAGTTGTCTCAACCCATCAGTCTTTTCTCATCTGACTTCCCTCCCTTACCCCCCATTCTGTTGAGTGGAACTGAAAGAGCAGCACAGTGAAGCAAAGATCCCACCAATGCAAAGCCACCACAATGATCAATTTGCAATATTAACAACTTTAAAATAATTAGCCAAGGACACAAACTTACCATTAAGGAGAAAGTTTGTAAGGCATGAAGACGGTCTGCTATTTACATCTACTGGTGAAATTCTGTATGCTCCAGTGCAGTAGTGTAATTCTGAAAAATGAAAGAGTAGAAAAGTTGAATCCAGTTTCACACAGGAAAAAAAGCATCTCGCATAATCAAAGAGAATGAGGCTGACATCATTTCACCACTAATAAAACAAGATGCAATCAGCAGTGACATACGCAGAGTAAAAGGTAAAAACAACATCAAGAACTACCTCCTTGCTTAATTCTTATCAGTACATGAGGAGAACAACATCCAACACAAGTTAGAATAGCAGCTTTGTAAGACATCACGATACCTACCTACACTATTTGTTCGAGGAGTACACCATTTCAATGTCACAGTTTCTTTAAATGCGCCTTCTCTGCTATTGCCACCTACGTGATTATCACCTGCAATATTGAGCCAGAAAAATGTGCATCACAATGTGATCAAATATTGTCTTTGTTACACAAAAACCTCAGCAAATAATTCTTGGGTTTTTTTTAATTTAAGGTACAAAATATTTAATAACATGATTGCATACAAGAAGTAATCTAATTAAGCTAGATATTTAACAAGTGAAAGAAAATCCCTACTTCATCAGCAGCAGTACTTAAAATAATCTAAAAATCAACAGCTTTTGAGCTGGTTATAAAAAAGAAATGCAAGCAAACAAACCAGTGTATCTCCAGAGTATGTTCCCAATATTCAACACTTAGAAAATTATAGATACATTTTGTTTTACTCTGCAAAAGCCTTTTTTTTTCTTTAAAAACAAGCCTAAGACTTGAAAAGCATCCTTGATTTTCCACAGACGAATCAAAACCCTTAACAAGCACTAAGAGCCCTTCTTATAAGGCTGATTAGTTTATGTACATAGTGCATCTCAGCCTAAAATGAAACTGATCCAAAGGCACATTTGACAACTTGGGCTTTCGAGGGAAAATAAAATTTGTCTTGTAATCCAGCATCTTTGCTATGTTGAATTCAATTTGAACATCTCATTTTTATTTTATTTATTTATTTTTACAGGCCACAGGTGTTTAATCACTACAAGTAGTTTTGTACAACATCACACTGACAACTGGTCTGGTAGATTGCATCTGATGGCATTAAAGCAGATATTATTAATACTAAAACAATAAATTATGTAACAGCCAAAATAATATGCTTGACTCCACAATAATCTGAAAGTAACTGGATATGTACATCAACATTCCATGCAATATGTCAGGGTTTAGTCTAAGATTCTATGTAGGAACTTCTCTGATTCCATATTATAAAGATTTCCTCCTAGAATATTTGATCTGCTTAATGATCACGAAAGTAACTTGCAGTAGAGGCTTTTTTAATGACTAAGAGTTCAGTTAAAATAATTTGAATCCCTTTAGAAAAACCTCTCACAGAACAGATTAAGTCTTACCTTTACATAAGCCTCAGCCCTAAAGCTTTGTACTTTTAACACATGTAGTAAGTTCAAGTCAGTCAGAATTCAGTATTGTAACATTTGATCCCCCCCCCCCCCCCCCCCCAATCTTTAATCATAAGCTTAACTAAAAGAAAAAGAACAATAATCATAAATAAGGAGATGTATTCTGTTCTGGAGGTAATGGTAGCCCCCTTAAGAGCAGAGGGGGAAGAAAGGTCTCCCCAAGCAGCTGCACACCAAATGTTTTCAAATTTTAGAAGAGAAATGCCCACTGTTTCTTAAGTAACTCATAACTCAGGCAGATAACTCAGCTGTTAAAATGTTATACTTCTAAGATGTTAAACCATCACCTTCCTAACATGCTTTAAAGCCATGTAACTGAATAGTAAGAAATATCTATAGTCAGTAACTAAATACATGTATTCCATAACACAGCAAGTCAGACTAAGACTACTTATGATTCAGTGCCTCTTAAAAAGCCACGAATTACACTGAGAAATGAGAAAGCAGCCTATAAAAACTTCGAATGAGACTTCAGCATTTCAGAAGAGGGACATATTAAGCATTCCACTAAACACTGGTAGACAAGGTGTTTTCAGTTGTTTGCTTTAACCTTTAAGTACCACCAATACAGAGTATTTTGCCTCACTTTATATATTAACAAAACGTGATCTCAAACACCTTCTGCAAAACTGTTCCCTTCCCCTCCCCCAGTCTCACAAAAGTTATGAAAAACTCACCCAGAGGAATATTAGGCAATTCCAAGCTACAGAAACCATACTAGATACTTCAACACAGTGAGAAAGCTCAAAAGCAACTCAAGTTCTCCAAAGCAAGCACTGTCACAAACAGATCTACAGAATTATGTCAATTACTTCACAAACAGATTAAAAGCTCAACTGTTCAAGGAATAGCTTTCCACAAGTACTCAACCAGCTCTTGTTTTACTTTCTGTAACACCACCACACACCTGTCTCTCAGATAGCATGCCTTTTTATTAGGTAAGCTCAGTAAGAAGTTGAAGTGCTCCCTCACAAATCACACACAAAAATCCTGAAGTTACATGAAACCTGGACTGATGAACTTGATCTGTTTCTGAAGTCTTTTATTATTACTTTATGATAGACCTGTCATGAATAAATCTGCAAAGCCAACACTGCAAATCAAGTTACTAGGCTGCAAGGAACAACTGAAGATATGCTATTTACAAATAAGGTTTTCCCTTAACTCTAATAATTATGCCTGAAACTCGCATCGGTTCCAAACTCATAACTCCTGCCTGTAAATCCTTCTAGCATGTAAATGATTGAATAAACAAATTTAGAGAACTATTTCTACTTACCACTCTTTAAAAAGTCAACATGTGCTTCTTTGTGATGAAGAAGCTCCACATCATAGTTGGCTGATGTGTTAGCATGTTGTTCTTCCTTTAAAAGAGACAGGTAAAAACAATGCATACAATTATTTCCAAGTAGCAGTTGTTATTTTTATTTATAAATTGTTGTGATGATCTGACATTTAGCTCTTACATCACAGGAAAACAAGTCTCTCAAGTGCATTAGACAACAATGGGACTGCAATATTGAGGAAACTGCTCTCTGATCTATTTAAAGATGCAGCCTTCTCATTCTTTAGAGGGTTTGAAAAAAGACTAAACTTCTTAATACAAGTGTCATGACAGTGTACATAATGGAAGACGTAGACTTAAAATAGCTGTAAATAATTTTGCTTAAATGTATAACATACAGGAAGCCTCACAAGAATCTAGAGCAAAAAAGCAGACTTTGAATGTATCATCATTTTTTTTACACTTAGATGCATGGGGGGGGAAAAAAATTACTTTCAACTTCAAGTTGATGATCACTGCATCTTTAAACAGCAGCAACAGATCAGCAAAAAAATGGGAGAGTAATCCCACTAATTTATTAGAAGTTAAAAAAAAAAAACACAAACAAGGAGCTCAACGCAGTCTATTACTATAAGGACAAAGCTAGAAGGGAGAGGCATACCAGCAGCACACAGATCAGATTATAGACAAGGTATTTGCAAACCTAGAAGTCACATTTGTATGATGATCCATGTCAAAGTTTATTAAAAATTCATGTCTTGTGACATTTAATTCCATGTTTTAACTTATTAAATCCATATCAAATCACTATTTTTGAAAGACTTTCATAGAAAATGTCTGTTTTTCAAAGAATGCAATTAATAAGAATTGACAATATTAAAGCCTTCAATTGTTTTTAAAAATAAATTTCTGCCCTTACCCTTTGAACGCTTACTCTTTGCATCAGGAAGAAAGAGAATTGAAACAGAAAATTACTCTAAACTTAATATTTAAATACTTAATTACACTGATTTCCCTCCTGGTAGTGATAAGAAATAAACAGGAACATAAACAACTTTGTTCAAACTTAAATTTAATAGCTTCCCCAAATAGATTATATCCCATCCTCGTCTTTCTGGTTTACAGAAATTCAGAATGGGAATCCTTCTGGAAAGCCTTTAGCCAAAAACCAGCTGTTAGTTACAAACACCTTTATTGTGAGTGGGCATGACGATCAGACAGAGGGAAGAGTCACTATGCCACTAAAATGCACAAGGGTCAAAAATATCTAATAACACAACTAGAAAAAGACAAGAGAATCACAAACAAAGTAATTTGAGGCAAATAAGACAGTATTTATATGAAGTAATACAAACAGAACTGAAATAAGACTTGTATTGCTACATCGAAAATTCAGATCCAGCAATACATTTTGTTCTGTGATCCTTCTTTACATTCTTCCCTTACAGCACTTTTACTAACCTGGTCACAAACATTAAATGTGGGCTAATAAAAAAAAAAACAAAAGAAACAAAAGATGATATGGAGAGAAAAAAAACAATGTAAAAAAATCATTGAAATAAAAAAAAAAAAGCAAATAAATTTAGAAGCAATACAGCAAGCTAACAAAGTAATACACACAATATTACCTTCATAGGAATGTTGGTTATTGTGGTTGAAGCCAGATCAAAGTGTTGCTGTACTAAAACATTCAGTTTTGTAGCTAAATGCCGTCCTGCACGGACACTGTGCACTTCACTGGTTAAAACAGGTGAAAGCTACAAAATTGACAAAGAACACACAGTGTTAATGGTTTAGACTCCAGTATCATAGAACAATATAAAAACACTTGAAATACTAAACTCAGAACATTTAGACCATTATACTCAATGAGAAAGAAAATTACCATGAGAAGTTACAAAGGGAAAAAGAAAAAAATGCTCGTTTCGCAGAATTCTGCAGATTGTGTCAGTTGCTGCAGTTGCAATTTCTGCTAAATGTCACAAATTAAAAGCATGCTAGGAACTCTGGCTCATTGGTTGTTAATAGGAAGCATTAGTACCAGGACATGGGAAAAGGACCCTCTTTCCATGGCTAGCGTTTCCTTCTTTCACCTACTGAGTAACAGGTGCAAAACTCTTTGTAACTACCTGCACATTAGGCAAACAAAACAAGCTGTAAGTTGCATCTGATTTTCCAAGTAATGACATTGCTCATTTTTTAAAGCCCCAAACCAATGACTGTTTTACAAAGGACAGAAGCAACCATTTATAAAGCTTTTTTTTCTTAAAGCATGACTAGCAAGTATTTCTGAACAGTATTTCAGAACAGTAGCCGCATTCCCTTTCACTTGTGAAGCAGGATGCAAGCCTAGACACCTTTTGTGTTACGACCAAGAAACCTTCCTTGCATTCTTTTCTTAAATCAGTACATTACAAAATCCTTTGCACATGTTTGCATAAAAGTTCATACAGCAGACATTTTTGCTACAACTGAAATGTTCTTATATGCATCATTTTATTTCATGATTTTTCTTGTTTTTGTAGAGTACTTCAAAGATTTGATGAACTTCAAATACTCTGTATTCCTGTGATATATTACTCCTTCCTTTGGAAGCAGACATGCCTTCCAAGGCTTGTATATATACAAGGCCACTATAAGGGCACTGTGTTGGCTAGCACTTGACTACACAGATCAAAGCATCATTTTGGTGTCAGGAGAAAAATCACTCAGTTAAATCATAATGCTTCAGCCCGGATGACATGGAACACTGTGCAGAGCAATGCCAATGTGATTTAACAGATACATGTCAGAACGTGCTGCTAGCTAGCAAATCAAGCAGGCCTTCTATAGAACAGTTATTCTTCTCATCCATCCAACACACCAAGTAGTTGGTGGTTTTCCATTCAATTCCTTCTCAACAGAGAAATCAAAACAAACACCCTCTCATCCTACAGCATTTACTTCACAAAAAAAAAAAACAACCATGAATTATTACTGCAAGAAAGGAAGAATATGATACCATATGCTTGCACACCATGAAAGGAAACATAGCAATTTGCAAGTGTCAACAAAAGAATTATCACCTGTATTTCTTCCTATGCCAGGGGTCCAAAGGCCTTATTGAGCCTTAACTGCAATGCCTACTGGGGTCTGACAGTATTCCTAATACTGCAACATTTTTCTCACTTTAAGACCTTTACCTCTTTTTTAGGACGATCTGAAACAAGGCTGTCTTCACCAACTGGGTAAGTGTGGATTAAGACCAACTCGCATTTCTGGATCTGCATCAGGCTTGAAAATAAAAATATTCTATTTAATCTACAGGGCAGCAAAAATTATATTTAAAAAAAAAAAAAGTATCTCATGGAAACTACATGATCTTTAAAGATTGATCTGACCAAAAGAACACAGAACCCCGGATGGTACAATATACAGTTACTAGAAAATACTTTCAGAAACAAAGTTACATAAATGATATTCAAAAGCATACTTCAAAATAAAAGTATCAGAATAAGCACTTGTGCATCATTTCTAGCTCTTCAGTTGCTACTTTTTTCCTTTTTAAACAGACAAATGAAGCAGATCCTTCACTTGTGTACTATTTACCTTCATGATCTGAAAATAGACACTACAACAGAGGGTTTGCCTCAGCAAGTATGCCTGCAAGTGTTAATGGGGGGGATTCTGATGAACATGGGGCTATGTCAGTATCATGTTTACCTCTTAACACAGCTGGAAACCTGGAAAGACTGAGACATTCTCTTGCATCTGTTGCTACAGCAGTGTATGAAAAATTATCTTTCGGGAAGAAATTCTTTACAGTGAAGGTGGTGAGACACTGGAACAAGTTGCCCAACGAGGCTGTGAATGCCCCCTTCCTGGAAGGGGCTCTGAGCAACCTGGTCTAGAGAGGTGTCTGCCTATAGCATGGAGCTGGAACTAGGTGATCTTAAAGGCCCTTTCCAACCCAAATCATTCTATGGTAGATAACCGTTTACAATGGACTCAGCACCTGATCCCCTGGCACTAGTGTCTTTCATACATATAGAAAACTGCATTTACAGCAGCTAAATATAGCTTCTGCTATATAAATGCCTACATAGCAGTAAAGGATAGAATCTCAAGCTACTGTATACTTGCACAGTAACATACAATTCCTGCACCAAACAGTTCACTGCTTAATTAGACAAAGTATATGGTAGAAAAGTGGCAGAAGGAGATTTCAAGAGATTCCTTTATCCCAAGGGAGCTATCAAGGAACACAATAATTCAGACATTTCAGTCTAAGAAATAGGAAAGTGAAACTAATTGGTTGTTCTCAAGAAAAAAATGCAGATGCACAACTGGTTAACTGTGCCTTGTTACAGGACTGTAACATCTCATGTTTTAGATAAAGAGATAGCAATCTGACGAAATATTGTCCTATGAGGATAAGGGATGATACATCAGCTTAGAACCCTCTATTTCACAGCAGTATTCAAACCACTCATCAGAAAGGAGTTTTAGAATTTACAGTCGTAATTAAGAGAACATACCAAGCACACATAGTGAAAAACAAACTGCTGAAAGTATACTCACTGATCTGAATTAGCTGCAAGCTTATTATGTTCATGAATGGTTTCCTGAACATAATCCTCAAGCATCCGAACATGACTGTCACTGGTGAGAAATGAATAGTTTGATGCAATATTATAAATGCTCTCATTCACAGCAACAAGCCACTACATACTTTTCTATTTAAAGTGAGAATTTTTCATTGGTTACTGTAGCACATCTCCATAAACAAAAACATGAAAAAGGCAAGGAATGATTTACTAAGAATATAGCTACTTAAAGCATTAATTTATAGCAATCAATGAAATACTTCTAAAAACGTATGAAATCCCTTTATTTCTTGCTGGCAGAAGCAAACGATAATACATACCTTTTTGCATTAGTAATACAGATTATTCTTCCTCTATTTCCAACACGTTCTGCATTCTCCATGAGCATGGTTCGCGCCTCATGTTGGTATTCTGTTATTTTGCAAAGTGCTTCAACTGCAGCAACCAGCCCATGAAGTATGCTGCAGCATTCTGGATCTGCCCGAGGATTAGGTGGCCCCACAGCTGCTAAGGCTGCCATTAACTGGATAAAGGAATGACTGAAAGTTACTTTTAAGGCACCCATTAAGGAGTTCAGTTATGAGAGAAGTTACCATTATAACTTATTTTACATGTTACTTCAGATCGACAGAAGAAAAGCAAAACAGAGCAATAGAAGATCTGTATACAGTCTGCTCCCAGACTTTGGAAAAACACTGAGCCCAAGTTACTCTATGCAGTTGATTTCCTATGTGTTAACAAGCCTGTACAATATAACATCATCATTTCCCATAGAAAAATGCATAGCTATAATTGAAAGTTATAGCCAATACCTATAAGAAATCCTTACTTCAACTGCACTTTGCTTTTATTTTCTGAAAACTTGGGAAATTTAGTTGCTTCTGAAAGTAAGCTTTTCAGAAAATGAGCCCATTAGAAATGAGTGAAAGTGAGAATAAAGAACACAAATACTGTTTATACGTTCTTTTTAAGTTTATCTGCACAAACAAGTGTAAAATTCAAAAAGTATCACTAATTTACAGATGAAATGCATACCAAGCTAATTTCTTCATACCATTTATTTTAACATGATTTGATCCTGAAAGCTGCTTGTATTTCTAAACACTGCTGCTTATACAAATCACCCAACCCCCCAGACCCCTACTTACAATGTTACTACGTCACAATTTCAGACCACATTGATACACTAGCATTTTAATTTCATAACACAAATACTGAATATAGAATAACTGATTGGTTTGGGTTGGAAGAGATGTTAAAGACTATGCAGCTGTAACCACCCTGCCATAAGGAGGGTTGCCACCCACTAGATAGACATCTTACACTGGGTGCAGATGAGACCTCATGAGGACAGAGCAGAGTGGAACAATCACCTCCTTCACTCTGCTGGCCGTGTCACTTCTGGTGGAGGCCACCATACAGTTGGCCTTCCCAGCTGCAAGCACATAGTGCTGGCTCACATCCAGCTTTTTTGTCCACCAGGACCTCAAGTCCTCCACAAGGCTGCTCTCAGTGAATTCTCCTCCCAGTTCATCCTCACGCTTGGGATCGTCCCAGCCCAGGTGCAGCACCTTGCATTTGGCCTTGTTGAACCTTGTGCCTTAACACAGCTTCCAGAATGACTTGTCCCGTGATATTTCCACACGGACAAGTGAGGCTCACTTCTCTAGTGAGTGTTTGGGTGACAAACAGGTGCCTCAGCACTTCTCAACAAGAAGTCCCCAGTTACTTACACCCTTCGCCTTTTTTGGTGGCACTGGTACCAGTAAGGCAGCTTACTGTGCCTAATAAGGCAGTTCACCAGCTCACTGAGGTTGTCCCTTCTTGTCTCTTGATTGTTTCCCATATTCCCTCTTACTTTCAGCCCCAGAGCTGCATGTCTGTTACACAGGTACATTTCAGGGGCAAAGGGCAGACTCCTACTTTTGCTCCAAGCAAAGAAGATTTTGCTGTATCATTATCTTGCATTTTATTGGAACCTATCTCCTGAGGGCTGGAAGCCAGTTTAGTTTCTTTCTCTTGCAGGGACTGAAGACAATGATGTCAGTCTGCCTGCATCACTGCACAGAATGACATCATTCTCTCTCAAAATATTTCTGGATACTGCACTGCCTGATGATTTTCCTCATTCACACCTACTCAAGAAGTTCAATGAGCTGGACACACTGGGAACCCCCCACACCCCACCCTCAGTCCATTGGGTGACTTCTAGAAGCTGGAGCTTCGCACAACCCAGCCCCTCAATTGCTCCCACATGTGCTGGCAGCCCCTAGATGTTCTCTTCTCATCCTGGGGACTCCCCAGTTGCAGGACCTCTTCACCCCACCCCAGTCTCCACCCATTCACCTCCTGCTGCACTGCAGAACACACCTGCATGGGAGTTGATCACCTTGGAGAGCAACTGGTAACACATCACAATTTGTCCTGTGATTAAACTAGACATTCAAAAAAGAAAATCTACAGTGCATACCTCTTGCAAGTTCTGGTCTTCTTGGGTCCAAGAATTCAATACATGAGCTCCAGAATCACTCACAATGAAATTTACCTAAAAGCATTTTAAAAGTCAGATAACAGTCAAGTAAGATCGTGGATTATGGCTACCTTCCCAAAACCAAACTGACAAGGACTGCACCTCCTCCTCCAGACTAACTGATACCATGCAGATGTATGCAGTTACAAGCCAAACTAAAAATAAGACATGCACAAAAAGCATTTGGTCCTGCTACATTCATAATATTACTTAGACAGTAAATGATTAGCAAATTGTTATGCAAACATTTGCTTTTAAGCCATCAATCAACCTTGATACTGAGTAGTTCATGATATATTCAGATAGTAGTTCATGATATTATTAAGTTTTAATAAATACGTAACATTTTCTGTAGAAAAATCCATCTGTGAAGTTCAAGTACTGAATTACAGCAAATTGTTCTCCTGATGTCATCACAGCAGACTACAGGGTAAGTACCCAGCAAGCTTCACTCAACATCAGAGATCAAAATACACGTAAAGTTGGCAGAAACAGCTGAGGGGAAGAACATCTTCCATCTCAATTTCCAGTTTACATAGCACACAGTCTTCAGATCAGTCATGTTTTAAATGACTTGAGCATACACTTGATATAATCCCATGATAGGCCAAGACTGCAGTTTAAATTAAGCATATGCTGTCTGTGAGCCAGGACACACAATCCACCAAAGCAGTGAACATCCAGTAGCATTTCTTAGTGTCAGGCAAAGCCTGGCTGCCTTCTGAAACAGGCTGTTGGCTATCATTACTTTGGAGCAATATCCCTGTTACAACTTCTTATTTTTAAAAAAGGTGATCAGCCTCAGGAAATTTCCTAAGAGTTTACTCAATAATAAGGCAACTTCAAGAACCAGAGGTTAACTGGAGAGCCGCCAGGTATTTCTGCTTCTAAAAAACAGCTGTACACCCTCTCACTTATTCAAACTTGCCCTCAGAGATATCCCTCCTATTCCTACCCAATTCCTTTGGATTTGGTATTGAAAAGCCTGAAGTACTACCAGGTATACACATTTAGAAGCAGAGTATGATATGCAGCAAGACCTCCCTCAAGTTTTTGTCAGCGTGTTACTTTAAAGCTTCTCCCACTCCGCACAAAACATGCAAAGGTCCCAAAAATTAACATGTGATGGGACTCTGATGCTGTTTAAAGTAATTTAAAAAGCAATTCACCATATCAACAATAGAAATATACTCATAAGAAATAAGACTTCAACTTCTAACAGCAGCAAACAGCATTAAGTTTCATGAAAACATGAAAGTATCAATTAAGTTATTAAGTATCATGCAGAATTTGTAGAAAAACTTACCAGTTTCTTGAAAGGAAAAATGTCATACATTATTCTGCAGTACTCCATAGACGATTCCACTGAACAGGTCCATAGTGATTTTGATATGGGTGCCAGAGGTATGATTCCTTGGGTCCGGTTCTTTACTAACATATCAAATTCAACATGCTGTCTACAGGATTCTGCCATATATGGGCAGTGATCCACAACAAAAACAGTTTTATGAGACTCAGAGAAGATTTTCATTTTCTTCCTAAAACAGATAATGGAATTAAAAGAAAAAAAATATATGTAGGAGAGAAACATATCACAGAACTACTGCAGGGTTTACATAGCAGAGAAATATCTTACTAGGACTCTTGAAGAGTTTTAAATGAATTGAGCATACTTGATATAATCCCATGATAGGCCAAGACTGCAGTTCAAATTTAAGTGCACGCTGTCTGAGAGCCAGGACACGCAATCCACCAAAGCTGTGAAGAGCGTTCTAGTGTTCTGAAGAGGTTACCTCACACTATTTAGATTATACATTGCATCCATTAGCTGCAGTAACATCCCATTAGACTCCAGGATGCACTATAAGAGTGCCTATATCAAGGCTATTTACATAAAGAGAAAAAGTATCACAGCCCTTATGGTTAGCATACTAGACACCTCATCATTTCTTTGTCCCCCAGGGAAAGATGCAGAAAACGTGAACATAAAGGGCTGAAAAATAATAACAACGTACAGCATTACCTCCCCCCCGTGATTAAAAGGTACGTCTAAGCAAAAATCGTACGGAAACAGCGTGCTAGCTAGAGCTTTCCCGCTAACAGCAGCGGGAAAATATATGTATACACGATGAGGCTGGACGGGCTGCGACGGAGCAGCGGTACCGAGGTTCACTTCCAGCCTTCGCCCTGCGCTTCTCAGTCAGAACGCGCGAAGAAAGGAGAAGCACACGCACGAGGGCGCTGCCCGCCGGGGGAAGGGGCGCGCGGGCGGCGTCTCTTACTTGGGCCGGCTCCTGCGGTGCTGCAGCAGTCCCGGGCCTCCTCCGCGCCGCGCCCGGGCCCTGCCGCGGGCCCGCTCCGGGGAGGAGGGATAGGCCCCGCGGGGCGCCCTAGAGAGGGCCGGGCGCGGGCGCCTGCGGCCGGGCGGCCTCCATGCCCCTCCGCTCGCTTCCTCGGCGGCCGCCGCCGGCTCGGCGGGGAGCGCGGGGCCCGGCTCCGGCCTCCGCGCCCGGCGCCCGCGGGGGTGGGAGAAGCGGCCGCAGCCCCCCCCGCTCCGCCCACCCCTGAGGCCGCGAGACCCCCGCGCGGCCACTTACGCCGCTGGCGTAACGGCTCCCCCAGCGCTGGCGGGGGGAGCGCCTCTCCCCTCCTCACCCACCGCCCCGCCGGCCCCGCCAGCCAGCAGGGCCCCGGCGGCGCGCCGGGGTCACGCAGCCCCCATGGCCCGAGCCGCCCGCCCCGCCGCGGGCCGCCCTCCGCGGCCTCGCGAGATCCCGCGAGACCTCCCGCCCGCGTAGCGCCGCGGAAACGACCAACGGGGAGGCGCGAGGAAGAGCGGACGGGAAGGTGCGGCCTCGCGAGACTTGGAAGACGAGGGGCAGCGCGGCCGCCCTCACCCCGCCCCCGCCGCCATTTGACAGCGGGGCGGGCAGCCGGGCCTCACCCGGCGCCGGGCGCTGCCGGAGCCGCCGGTCATGAGTGAGTGAGCGAGCGAGGGACGAAATGAGGGGGCTGGGGGCACGGTGCTGCGATAACGGGCTGTTGGCGTGGGGGGCAGCAGGAGGTGGGGCAGAAGGGGTTGGTGGGAGCGGAGCTGTGTCGCGACAGGTGGCTGGCGTCGCGATAGGCCTGGTAGGGCTGAGGGAAGGCCAGGCAGCGCGCTTCGTGAAGCTCCTATAAAGTGGAGCTGCGCGGCGTTACAGAGAAGAGGAAGAACGAAGCTGTAGTAGGAGGGCGGTTTTCAGTAGCGAGGAAAGAGCAGAGGGAGGCTGCGGTGCTGGCGGAGCCTTCGGTTTTTGTTGTTTCTTTTTTTGTTTTGTTTGCTTGTTTGGTTAAGTGCAGCCGAATTAGGTAATGAAAGCAATTAGTCAATAGCAGGAGGCGGCAGGAAATGAGCGTGGGGCAGCAGCGTTGCTGCGCTGCCGGAGTTGCTGCTCCCGCTGCTACCTGTTGGCCCTGGGCTGAGGGGCAGCTGCGGGCTGACAGCTGGGGCAGAGGGCGCGGGCGCTGAGGTGTGCTGCTGCAGGTCCTCCTGCTCGCATATTAACTGTCGGTTTGAGTCCGATGTCTTTGAGTCATTGATCTTTCTTTTTTCTTTCCGAATGTTCAGGTTAGCTCACGCGTTTAGATGCGTTCTATGGCAAGGCAGCTATTTTGTTCTTAATAGGCAGCTGGCTGAGCGAGAAGAAAGTATTGTAAATGCCAAGAGTGAGGCTGCTGCTGTGCCAAAAGGTATCGTAGTCAAGATCTGGGGCTTTGGATATCGTGGTGCAAACAGCAGTCCTCCTCCTGGAGGATTGTGCGGGACTGCCGGAGCTCCCGCACCGTGATGTGGGTCTGGGGCTGCTGCCTGATTTGGGGCTGCCTTCCGCCTGCACATGGTGCACACACAGCTGCCCCAGCTCAGTCACTGTGAAAAAGCCAGTCAGTTCTGTGCCAGGAAGTAGTCGCTTTTTGTCTCGTGCAGTCAAAATGACAGTACACGTTCATCTTTCCGTGCACTATGTTTAAAGTGTGGTGTTGATGCAAATTATCGGAGGTGTTAACTGCATTGTAGTCTGAATGCAAAACGTATTTTGTGCTCATGAGGAGGCCTGAGAGGCTTGTTTTGCAGTGGCTGAAGAATTTGTGGCCTGGAAATTGAGTTAGTGTCTGCTCTTCAAATTCTTTTGAAACATTGAGCTAATGAAATCAACTTATGTAGCAGTTCAGTCATTTGTCACGGGAGCTCGTGTTTTGTCTGTAATCATTTTGTAGACCGGTGTGAATGTGAGACCAGAATTGGAAGACACAAGAAAAGCAGATCCTTAAAAAAAAAATAGAAAGCAGTGCAGTATGTTGTCACCACCTGAAATGTTATCCAGAGTTCAAGCAACATCTGGACAATGCCCTCAGACATATGGTCTGATTTTGGGGTTGTCCAGCATGGAGCCAGGAACTGAACTTGGTGATCTTTAGTGTCTCGTCCTACTTGGAATACTTTTCAATTCCTTTGCATGTAATATAAAAAAGAGCTCCAGCTGCTAAGCCATGGTGTATAAATGAACTGTGGTAACACACCGGTCTGCTGAAGAACTCAAATACATAAATATAATTAACATCATATGGAAGTTAGAATCAAAACTTTAGTTGATAAATAGGAAGAAATTCACAGTATGAGTGTTTGTAAGAGATATGAATATGCCAAAGTGCTGCTGCTTTTGAAAATACAGAAAGCAGAGTTTAAAACAGCTGTGCCCTGTGCGGACCTGAAGCTTGCTTGCTCAGGCAAGCAAGCATTGTCCACAAATAAGGCTTAACCTTTCTGTGATGGGATGGTCTGTAAGAGACCATTTTGCATCAAAAACTAAAGTAAATGTTACATGTGCTCCACTGAACATAGGAAATGTTAACAAAACTACCAAATTAAAATGCTTTGGGAACTTCAGACTTTGAAGTTGAGGGGCTCACACAGGCTCTTCAGAGAGAACACTGCAAACTCTCTGGCTCGCTTTCCCTCAGCCTAACACTCCCTGGTGGGATGTTGTTGCTATCCTCGTAAATCTTTGAGGAGAATGGTGAAATCTCCTGTGTTTGTAATGTCTTCTTTCTACTACTTACCTACATGGTGGAAAAAGGTCAGCTGGGAATAATGTGAGGATTTCATCCAGCTTGGCCTTCTGGTCCACAGTGTGATTTGTAAAGGTGCTTAAGAAAGTTAGAAAAACAACTTGGGTAATTTTTTTTCTGTAGCTCAGTGCTTGCTGACCTTGTAGCTTTACAAAAACCTCTCCTTCAGCAAATGTCCCAGCTGAGAAATGGATTTTTATAGTACCTTGGGAAAATTTCCTGAAACAAGACTCAAACGTTATGTGTAATAAGCTTTTCTTGTTCTATTTGGTTGCCAAAGAACTTTCAAGGAGTTGAAGTAGTTTTCCTTTTCAATAGAAAGCATGCAAGGCTTCTTAAAAGAAAACAAAACCAAGAAGTTTGAAGAATCTCAGTCACTTGAATCTATCAAGAGTAAGTGTAAGGGGAGAAAAAAGAAAGAAAAAAGGCAAAGGCCCATGCATTGGAAACACTCGTATGTACAGACATTTTGCAAGTTTAGGTAGTTTTTGCTTACAGCTGCTGCAATTAGAAGGCTGGTATTTTAACTATGCAGTCAGTTCTTTGTCTTAGCTGAATGGCTGTCTTGCTCTATCCTGTTGAAAACAGCACATTTTACAATTTGTTTCATTCATTTTTAGACATGAAGATATAACACAGGCCTTTGGCTTTCTGAGCTTTTTCTAAGTAATTTTCCTCTACACTGCCAGTTTAGTTCTTGTTTCTCTACTGATTTAATTAATCAAAATCCTCAAGCCATCATTATCCTTTTTAGCATTCTCTTTTGTCTTGAAGTTGTACTTCTCAAATATCAAGAGAATATCGAATACTCTCCTCACAACACGACTTACTTTAGTTCCTTTACTGCAATACACGATCTCAACGGCAATTAAAAAGCAGGAAATGCAAAGCCAGACTTGCAGTATTTTTAAGCTATATGATTTTTTTTTCTACTCCTAAAAGACAGCATGGGTCTAATGTCAGCTCTCACTGTTTGGGGAAGAGGAGAATGTTATAGTCAGCTGCTTCATACATAGGAAGAGTACATATATGCAGGTGTGTTACACAGATAGTGGTTCTCAGTGTAGCAGACGGGTGGTGGTGTGAAAATTATGCATTTCTTTTCTTTAGAAATGAGTTGCACAATTGAGAAAGCCCTAGCAGATGCTAAAGCGCTGGTGGAACGGCTGCGGGAACATGACAACGCTGCAGAAGCTCTTATTGAACAGACTACAGCTCTTAATAAACGGGTTGAAGCAATGAAGCAGGTTTGTTTTTCAACTTTGTTTACTCCATCAGGAGTAGGACTTGGAAACACATCATTTAAAGTCATTTCTGTGGTCTGTTATGCAACGTAGAATCAGTATGTTATTTGGTTAATCCTTTAATGCCATACAAAGTATTCTTATTGTGGGTGTGACTGTCATCTAAAATTAGGTTGTTTATAATTTTGTTTGATCCTGTGAGGAACTTTTGCCTGCTGTTCTAGCTTAAACATTGAAAGTTGGTGTTTATGTTAAGAGCACAGGTAAAAATGTGGATAGCGTCCCGCAAACCATTACATGGTGCCTTGTGTTTCGTTCTTCTGTAAAATACTACTTGTTTGATGATTCAAATGCGCAGATTTAATCAGTTAGAGGCCCTGTCGTAGTGTCTTCTGTTTCAAATACTTTATCTTTTCACTGTCTCCTTTTCTTTCCAGGTAGCCTTTTAGGCTTATTCGCTATTATTTCCCTTCTGATGTTAAGCTGTCCAAGGCATATCATTAGGTTGAGTGTGACTTTCACTAGAGAACTTCTGCAAAGCATAAAGGTGTCTACTGTCTTTCCACTTGGAAGTTCATCCTGTCATTTCTGTTTTAATACATGTTAATGAGCCTGTAAAGTAACAAAATCCTGCATATTGAGGTTGGTACTAGATGATCTTTAAAGTCCCTTCCAACCCAAACTATTGCCATGCTCTATGATACTGTGTGCTTCATCCCTGTGAAACTAGTCACGCAGAGGCTTCGTAACCTTGTATCAGGAGCATCACGTTTACCAACTTGCTGAGAGCCAGGACTCATGCATTTAGGTCCGCGTGATTTATACTTGTACACGTGCTTTAAGCTATCAGGAAGCCACAGAGGTGTTTGTACCTCATGGCTATTCTTTACCACGTGTTTGTCAGCTGTAATGATCTGATGGGGAATTTGACCTGCACCAGCTGAAGGTTAAACCGCGCCCACTACAGAGACCTGAGGTATCAAACTTGGTTTAAAATGAGCGTCTCTAAAGGGCAGTAAGTTGACAACACCTCCAGATGTGTTTTTGTTTATGTAAATGAATTAAAATGAAGTATTTATCTTGCTGGTTACAGACTTTGACTGACATTAGAACTGGTTCTTAGTGACTTGCTGAGTAACATTTTTCCATTGATTACTGAAATATGGTGGGCTTGGGTTTTTTTTTTTCTTTGTTTTTTTAATAACTAGTACCAAGAGGAAATCCAGGAGCTCAATGAAGTAGCAAGACATCGTCCTCGCTCTACATTGGTGATGGGTATCCAGCAAGAGAACAGACAGATCAGGGAATTACAACAGGAGAATAAAGGTAAGATTAACATTCTGTCCTATTCAGCTTCTAGCCTGCACCACTCCAATCAGTGATGCTTTCCTCACTGACCAAGTCCCAAAGAATATTTTATGGAAGTTTTCTTCTAAGCAGAACTTGTCAGTTTAACTGATCACAATATAATCTAATGCAAAGCTTAAATGTCTCAGCACCAGAACCTTAATTAACAAAAAAAGCTGTATAGAACATCTGATTCAGTCCATACTTTGTATTTGCTATAAGTGAGGAGATCTAAATATTGCTTCTATAATGTTACTATCTATATGAAAATATGTTTTCCCATTCCTTAAAAATAACTAATGTGGAAACAGTCAGGAAAAGTTGAGTTATAAGCATAGTAATATAATTCCTTCTGAAATTCCATACACTAGGAATTAACAGACAGCAGAGTCTCTGTTTCTGACTGAACAAGAAAATTCTTGGGCAGTCACCACTGAAGTATTTGCAGACACAACCAAGATTTGATGGTGGAAGGAGGGAGCATGCTAACTTAAGGGTTTATTTCAGCTTTCTCAAGCAGCAGTATTTTTGCATTGTTGCATTGTTTCAGTTCTTCTCTGATAAAGTTTAACTGAACATAAAATTTTGTTGATAGAACTACGCACGTCTCTTGAAGAACATCAGTCTGCTTTGGAACTCATAATGAGCAAGTACAGAGAGCAGATGTTTAGGTTGCTTATGGCAAGCAAAAAGGATGATCCAAGTATAATAATGAAATTAAAAGAGCAGCATTCCAAGGTAATTACTTTGGGTTATTGGCTTTAAGGGTTTTTTTGTTTTGTTTTGTTTCCCCACTAATGTGTGTTAGTTTGTAATGGATCTACGCAAAACTCGCATCATCTCAGTTCTTATATTATTGTACTAACTAGTTCTAATGAAACACAAACAGGCAACTTGATCCATCCAGTATGTCAACCTTATCAGCTGCTGATATATTTAAGCTTTTATCAAGTAGCACTTCATTACTTTATCTACTTAATTTACTTCTGCTTTACTTAGGTCCTTAAGGCAACTGCTCACTTACAGTTCCAGGTATGGATAAATCTCAGGTCTGAATGCCTCAGGTTGCTGTCTGAGTGAAAGGAGTAAGCCAAACATTTAGCAAAACAGTACCAAAACATTTGATTTGGTATCAGTGCTATAAGATTGCATTATCTCTTGCGTATTTGATACCTTTGGTACCTAAGTTAATCCTTTGGAACCAAGGCAAGAAAGTAAAATGTTAGGCTTGAAATGGACTTCAAAATTTCATTTAGAAACACTTTCATGGATTAAGAGCTTGGGACAACAGAATAATAATAATGGAAAGTAGTGTAATTTAAGTAGGAGATTTTAGATTCAGCATTTTTATTAAGTTGGACCTCACAAATATACTTGATAGGAAGGACTTATTACCCTTTCCTGACTCTTACTATTTCTGCAATTCTATTATTTATCCCTCTGATCAATCTTCACCTCCAGTAAGACTGAACAATCTTGAAGCAGTCTTTAAGTACTTTTTAGCACATTAACAACAAATTCCGTAATGCCTAAGGAGTTAATCTCAACATTACCAGTAATCACTGCTTTCTTAAGCAGCAGCTGTCAACTTCAGTGGCTATTTACAAAATTTTATTTAACTCATTACTTTCTGCAGATCAACAAGCACCTGCCTTTAACAGAAAAGCAGTTTCTTTTAGCATTCTTGTGTGCGTGAGAATTGCTAGTAATGAGCCTAAGCATGCTGTTTCATCTCCTGTTAGTGACCTTGTAACAGGCTCTAGATCATATTGATCAGAATGCCACATAAGCTAGCCAAATGAGGACAGCTGTGTATCTAAAAGCCACTAATTCCTTCCCAGTCTTTCTCCGGGATACATCCTTGCCAGCTCATTATTTTACTGCTGATCACAGCTTCCTTTCAAGCCACATTTATTCTTTTAAAAATCTCTTGGAAAAACAACTTTCAATGAAGGAAAAATGCTCTATGCGCTCACTTTCACTGGAAATTGAGAAGAACATAAAGATTTACAGCAAGTTCTTTCTCACCTCCCCACCCCCTTCCCTCACTTCCGTGCTGCAAATGAACACTTAATGAGTAAACAGCTAAACCGCAGCTTTGGCAATTGAAACAGCAGAAAAGGATGGGAAGGGCCGACGTTCATTTTTAATGAAGTGTGTTGTTGGTCAGACTGTGATTCCAGGCAAAGGATTTTTTGTATGATAGCTTAATTGTCTCTCTGAGTCCAAGGGCAAGATGATCATCTGCTAGATGTGTGGACTTCCAGTCAAGTTCGTAACTTAAAAATGGTATTTAACTTTAATCTATACTGTTCTTCAGTGTACATAGCAGCTTTCAGTCCCACTGTTCTTTTTCTAGTATTATTTAATAAATGTGAATTTTGTCCAAAGGTCAGGCCAGACAAGGATAGGCTGGTCTGTTAGTAGATTTGGAATAAGAAACAGGTTGAAAGACTGGAAAAATTAAAAGCTTCTGTAAGTACATTAAAGTATTTGGCTTAACTGAACAGCAGTGAATGCCAAAAAGCATGGGCTCTTCATCTACATTTTCAGGAGAAATAAGCAGAGGCTCTATAAGTACATCCTGCTGGTATGCTGGCCAGTGAGAAAGTAAAACATTATCCAAGCCAACAAGGTCCAAGAAAGATATCACTTCTTTGCAAATGGGGAAGATTATTTAAAATGTAACTTCCCTGCAAAGGCTGTTATGCCTGTGTTAGTGACTCCTATCACCTCTCTCCTGGCAGTGGAACAAGATGAGCAAAGGAAACTACTGCACTTTTTTTTTCCCTCCTTCATGAATTTTTCAGTGAGATGCAGTAATTATTTATAATAGGAAAGTACCCTATCAGCATTAATTAGCAGACACAAGGAGGTCAGGCAAGGCACGAGGGTGTTTGTTAGGGTTCAGCAAGGACAAGGACCTCTGGAGTCCAGATCCCAGATAAGCTGAAATTGGAAGTGGATTTAAGCAGAAATACCACAAAAAGGGCTCTCAGTTCCCCAATTTATGGCATAGTCAGGATGACAGCTTTGTCTGCTCTTTCTAATAGAGAAATGCCCACCCATGAGCTAGTACTGCCTGTACTTGTGCTTACTAGACTTGGGACCAGCTTTCAAACAGGTCGCGTATGCTGCTGTGCTCAGATGAAGTTGGCCTTATCTGCACATCCAGAAGGACATACATCAGCTCCTGCAGTACAGGAAGTTCTTGCCAGAGCAAGCCTGTGGCTGTCTAACAGCCATCTGGGAGACGTGGAAGCTGTCAAAGGAGTAGTCATTTGGGCATGTTTTCTTCTGCAAAATTCCTAAAAGGGAACTGTGTGGCAAATCAGATTGATTTAAATGAACAGAACTGCAGTGGCTGCTCATGCCGTAGAGTTAGTGCTGCTTTGTTTAGGTCTGTGTTCACATTTTCATTACATGACACAGCAGTTAAAATGCACATTTAATGCTTTGCTTATTTTTAGTAATAAATAAAGCTTATTACTAAAAACATCTTTTTATCTGTATGGCTTAGGAACTACAAGTGCATGTGGACCAAATTACAGAAATGGCAGCGGTAATGAGGAAAGCCATTGAAATTGATGACAAGCATGGCTGTAAAGAGCAGGAACGTATCATTCAGCTTGAAGTAAGTATGAAATCAAAGCAGCAATGGCACAAATGGGGATTTGTCTTCCTTCACCCTCCCAGTGTGAAATGCTCAGAATTGATTGTCAGGCAAGAAATTGTGTTTACATACAGATCAGAGTCTAGTCATCAAAATAGGGAAACTTCTCTGCCACTTATTTTGGGTGTTGGGGAAGCAGGTTACCACTACCCGAATATGTTCACAGAAGCTTTAAAATGTGCTGCACGTCTCTAAATCAAATATCTTGCTCTGACCTACAGTTTTTTCTTGTGCAGTCTTTCAGTACATTGGGGCTTAGGAATAGCCAGCTTCTTATGCATCCACTGGCAGTACTCAAGGCCAGCAAAAAGATAGCTGCATGCTATCTTCATGAAGCTGGACTGTTTTAGATAATTAGGTTACTTAGGAGAATTAGTTTGATGTTGTATCATCAACACCTGATCTGAGGGGGCCATATCTGACATTAGATTGCCCTTTGCTGTTGTGCCATCCTTCCAGAACTCGGGAGTAAATCACGTTCTGTATTTTATATCCATTGCTTTAGCATTACTGGAACTCAGCCCTTAGCAAGAGAGTAAATGTTATCACAGTTAATGAGGTAGTCTTGAGTTATGGGATCATTCATTCATACTGCTACTTTGTTGCACATCGTTTGTAAGCGTGTTGGTATCAAAGGGAAGGAGAGATCCTTTACGTAGTTATCTCAACTTTTTGAAGTTCTATTAAATGCCTTTTTTATCCTTCGGTTATAGCAAGAAAACAAAGGCTTGAGAGAAATTCTTCAGATAACCAGAGAATCATTCCTGAACCTTAAGAAAGAAGATGCATCAGAGAGTACATCCCTTTCAGGATTAGTAACAAGCAGTGATTTGAGCCTGAGGAAGAGCTAAGGACTGTGGAAGCCAATGAGCTTTAATTGCACACTTTACAAACGGAATATCAGGGGTCACTTGTCAAGCACTTGTTACTGAATAGGGCACCAGCAGGCTTACGCATCTTAAACTTCGGTTTAGTGGTTTTTATACCGTGTAAAATAAACTCCAGTCGGTATTCTATAAAGACCGTAGTGACAGATTAATTGCCATAGATCTAACTTCAGTAGGAAATGGATTGATGCACTTAAGGAATCGGGAATTATTTTTATATGAAGTCATTTTACAAATAAAACACATAATTTCACTTAATTTATATAATTTATTGCTCGGACAAAACTTCAATGCAGCTATTATACAATAAATGCAAGATTTAAAATCTGATCTCTGGCTAAAAGACAGTGGCTGACTATGCTTTGTGCATGATCCATCATTCATTTTTCCTTTTAGCAAGTTTTTAGAAATTCAGCATTTAGCAATGAGCCTCTTTTAATGCAGAGAGGTAGCATAAAGCTGAAGGATTTCTGTTAGCCACAGGCTGTCCTGTTACAATGTCAGGCCGGTTGCTTCAACATAGGCAATACTTATGCAGTTGTACTTACCTTGTGAGAGAAAACCAAGCTCAGTTCTCTGTAAGTGGCAAGCTGCTGTAGTCTCATGTATTTCTTTGGGGATTGGCTGCCCAAAGTGAGAAACAGCAATTTGAAAGCACTCAATCTGTAGTAGAAGAAAGATAACTGGGAGAAGGAGTGGAGAAGTTCTGTGGCAAAGTTGACAGCCTGCACACCTGCAAATATTATTTTCCCTCTCTTAAGTACTAAATAGTCAAGGAGATCAGTGTATTTTTACTGGGAGCTTTCAATACGTTACACTGACAAAGACTGCTCACTTTTTTTCCTGAAAAAGCTGCAGAGCTGAAAATGAATTAGTGCTTCTAGAACAAGAAATAGCTTGCATTGTATGCCTATACTCCAGAAGTGCTTCGTAAGATGTATTTGTCATAAAAGAGGTGCTGAAATAATTCACATCTGGCTTTTGTCAGACTGCTTCTGCTACTTGTTCAAAGCGCTAAGGCTGCTACTAAGACTGATGTGTATTACCACATTTTGTTCAGCATGTTACTGTATTCTTTACTTGGAATGCATAGTTGAAGTATAGCAAAAGCTTTCAGTCACAGAAGACTGCAGATCTACAAATGGCATACACACTTTGGTATTGGGGCTGTTTAATAACTTACCTTGCAAAATGAGTTGAAGTACTCCACAATCAGTTACCATTTAAACAAGTTTCATTCTCAGTTACAACAATGCAAATGGAATTGAGCATTAAGGACTATCAAATGTGGCTGTTTTTGAAAAACAAGGTTGATTCAGTAAAACCTCCATAGACTCAAAGGTACGTGCAACAAAAGGTCTAAAATGGAACTTTAAGATTCCCAGTGGATGGATGGACTTACAGGGAGCTTAATATTTTTGCTTCCATACTGTCACGTGCTGCTTTATGAGAAGCAAGTGGAGTGGTGGGAAAAGCGTGTAGCAGAAAATAAATGCTGAGTTCTTATTAATTAATACATCTGCCAAGAAATGCAGCTGGAACAAGAGCTCAGGAAGGACAGGAATGAAGCTCTCCAATGTTCTACAGCATTTTTTGTAGTTGGGGTAACAGCTGCTTCTTCTACCAGAGCATCATAGCTTTTTTTGGTAGGTTTAAGAATATATTGAGGACATTGACGTGAATGAAGGTCTTAACCCTTTCCAAACTTGAAGGTTTGTTTTTTCTTTTTTTTTTTTCCAGAATACTTTATGAGAAGCTCAAATTACACTTACCTGCTGTTACCTATAAAACTTTACCCCTGCTTACATAACTTAGTTTTTTGCATTTCTGCTGTAGCTTGCGAGCTGGTGACTTATCAGAAGCAACATCTATTTTAATGCAGTGTGTTTTGGCACTGCGAACTAGGAAGAAACTGGTTTCATTTTTTTTTTTTCTACAAGTGTCTTTTCAGCTCTTGACTGATATCAGAGACATTCACATCCGTTTGACACTGACTGCAGTCCCATGGCTGACCTTCTGTTTTGTCTCAAATACAGTCTGCAGAGTGTATAGCAGAGAAGGGTTGTTAGACTGTGGCAGTTCTTTAAGGTTGCTCTATTATGAAATAATGCTTGATTAGTGTTTATTTTTGTAAATTAAGAAATGTGACTTAATTTATCTACTCCTAGTCTTCACGTTTGATACGTTTCCCCTTCCATTCCCCTGACCTGATCACTTTAGGATTTTAAAGAGCCTTCACATTGTGTGGAGTGACTATTTTTCATTGCATACCTGTTATTTTTGTAATGCGAATAGCTTGAAAAGAATTTATGGCTAGAATTGTGTACTGTACAGTAAACTTATTTTATCAATAAAGTTGACTGAAAATATGGATGTCTATGTGATTAAAGCAAGGTACTGGCTCCCAAATGAGCTGTGTTTAGCATCTGAGAAAAAAGAAACACCATTTTGCTTTCCTCTGAGTTTCTTTTTGTACATTAGAGCAGAGAGGCAGGCCCACATATACTGCTTTAAATATATATATATCTTTATGAAATGTTAATTTTCTGTTGGAAAACTTAACACTCACTTCCATTACAAGGCCAAGCCCAAAGCCTTGCAATGAGTCAGGGCAATCCCAGGTATGGGTACAGAGTGAGAGAACTCCTTGAGAGCAGCCCTGTGGAGGACTTGAGGGTCCTGGTGAATGAAAAGCTTGTTGTGAGCTAGCAGCGTGCTCTTGCAGCCCAGAAGGCCGGTTGTAACCAAGCCTGCATCAAGAGGGGGGTGGCCTTTCTCTATGCCCTCATGAGCCCCACCTGGAGTACTGCTTCCAGGTCTGGGGCCCAGAAGCACAAGAAGCAGAGCTGTTGAAGTGGATCCAGAGGAGGCCACAAAGATGCCCAGAAGGCTGGAGCACCTCTCCTCTGAAGAAAGGTTGAGGGAGTTGGGTTTGTTCGGCTTGTAGAAGAGATGACCCATTGCAGCCTTCAAGTGCTTACTTAATCACAGCTTATAAACAAGAAGGAGACCAACATTTTACACAGGCTGATAGCAATAGGACAAGGGAGAATGGTTTTAAACTAAAAGAGGGGAGATTTAGGTTAGAAATTAGAAGATAATTCTTTACTCAGAGCGTAGTGAGGTGTAGGCACAGCTGCCCAGAGAAGCTGTGGGTGCCCCATCTCCAGAGTTGGTCAAGGCTCTGGGCTCACATGTGGCTCTGGACAGCCTGAGCTGAGCTGGTGGGTGATAGCCCTGCCCACAGCGCAGGGTTGGGACTGGATGGGCTTTAAGGTCCCACGTAACCCAAACTAGTCTGTGGTTCTATGATCCATGCACTTTTTTTTAATTAAAAAAAAACAAAAACAAAAGCAGAATGAATAATAAAAAGTACCCCCGCCACAGGGTTGTGATCTTTGTATCAAAACACTTCACTACAGCTGAGAATGTGACTTACTTTTTTTTTTTTTTTTGCAAGGTTAAATAAGTTGCTTTGACTTTGCTCAGTCTCTGGGTTTGTTTCTCTGATGTGTAAACGATAATGGCAGGGGATTACATTCACGAGTTACAAGTGTAATGTTTTCTCCACTTCCCTGTGGTTTCTCAGAAGAGAAACTTGCTTTCAATATCAAATTGAAGGCAGGTAAGAGATGTCAAGCGAAGTCAAATTTAGCATTGGAGCTATGTGACCAACTGTCCAGTAAAAACTGAAGGGCAGCTTGAAGGGGAGCCATGTTGTACAACTAACAAATCCTTAGCTTCAGCTTTTTAACAAATTCATGGAATTAGAAGGTTACATAGAATCACAGAGCTAAAGGCAACGCTTTCATGCAGAATTGCTTACTGAAATCACTTTGTAGATGTTCAAAGTAAGATTTAAATTAACTTGGGAAGTTTCTGGTTTATTTAGTAAGCGTATTACTCTTTAAAAGCACTTTCCCTGGCTTAAATAAAGGAAGAAGTTCTAGATTTGAAATGGGTTCATTGGTATGTTCAGGCACCAAGGGGTGCAGCATCCTCTGATGTAGAGCCTCTGAGAGCCTGGCAGCAGGCAGTATGGCCACACTTTTGTATAAGAAACCACCATTAGTTACCATAGCCAAGGAAAACTCAACTAACATCTAGAAAAAAAGAAAAACCTGCTTAGAGTGATGAAGAGAAATAATTCCAGTCTTGAGAAGTACACATTAACAACGCTTCTCAGAGTTACGCTGGAGAACACGGCCAATAAGGGAAATGAGCAGAACCACAACCACAGTACATTCACCTTGCCTTAGGGATCCATTCTACTGTTCTTTTTAAAAAGGTAAAACAAGCATCTTCCCACCCCTGAGATAAGCCCTGGAAATGTCTGAGGTCTCCCGTATCAGAGAAACACTACTAGGTGTATTTTTGAAGATTCAGTAGCAAGTTCGAACTTCCAACACCAACAGATGCAGATGGTTGGTGCCCTCCATTCTCTCATCCTATGCTCAGAAATACAGCAAACAATTTTTAAATGAATTACATACAGCTCCTCAAATTACTGTCTAGGCACTCAGCAGCTGCTTCCTATGATGTGTGCTATCTGGGCTTCAGCACTTCCTGGGTATGACTTCTTTCCCCAGGGCTTTTAGGCTAAATTAATCCAGCTCTTTATGAGCACATTAGATGATTGGCATTACACCAGAAGAGAGCATGGGCAACCTGGAAGAATTGGACAGAGCAGGTTTTGTTATTATTTTTCTTTCGAAAAGTCAGACATGTGAGAACGCAGCACTGCAGCAAGTAGGTAAGTTGCACACAGCTTTGTCTCTCTCCCACAGCGAGCCAAGTTATTGCTCATGGATTGCATATGGATTTGTCTTCTCCCAGCATGCAGCAGAGCGCAATCTCTTGTACACCCAAGCAGGAGTCTGCTATCTACCTCCCCTTCCTCCCAAACACAGCAGCTCACGAAACGCTGCTTTTGTCCTACCCAAACCTATGCTACCTGATGACAGAGGATGGCAAAGCTTCCCAACAAGGCTCTGCTGGGAGCGTGAGCAGTTTCAAGACTGCCACCTACCTGTCAGTCACATCCAGCTCATAGCTTCTAACACAATAACAACAAGTCTCTTGCCCGCAGAGGGCAATGCATTAACCAAGGCTGATGTTTTCTCAGAAATCTCTGTTGTAGGGTTTACACCACAACTGAGAGCTACGCCCTTAGAAAAGTTTCAGGTGCTCTATAACCCACTATATGTAACACATATCTAACACCTGTTTGAAAGGATGTAACAACAGTAACCAGCACATTTTCTTCTTGTTAAGCAATAGCAGCACACACCATTAGATTGAAGATACATGTCCACCATTCTTCCCAGCAAGAAAAGCTGCTTACACAGGATACAACTGCAGGGATGATGATGCAACTTATATTGTTCTCTCTCCTTTAGCTTTAAGGCAGTTCTGCATGTGCTTCAGTCCTAGAAAAGCTGTAGGAGCAATGAGGACAAATACCATGATGTAATCACTGCAGTACTGTTACAGTGAAGTGAGAACTGCAGAAATGCATCCTAGCAGTAACAGCAGGTAGGTTCTCTAAGGTAGAGAGGCAGATCATTGTAATCCAGGAGGCTCCAGCTTATAATCAACACACCTGGTTTTATAGACATATCAGCACCCAGAGCTTCCTAAGAAGCATTAAATAGCAACAGTTTAAGCTAGCACAACTGCAAGTGCATAGCTGGGCTAACTGCATAAGTGCTTCCAGTGAGAGATGCTGTAGTGAGCAGTTTTCTGTGCTTGCATGGTACAGAAATGCATAGAAAGCTGGAATTCAATCTCTTGCAACTGCCACAAACTGTATGCAAGAGCCTTAAAAAAATCCCCCCCACAGTCCCTCCCAGTACCCCAGTGAATCAGTTAGTATATTCTTACAATAGTCACTATTAAGCACTATGGCTTATAGAACACAAAAATAAGCCACACGCAGTCTTTAATTGGAAAAATGCACTATCTCCAGTTGAAGATCTCAGAAGAGTTCCAAGCCATGTTCTGCTCCGGCCTTCCTACAGGATCTGGCAGACTTGTTTCCAGTCAAGAGTTTGACACACTGTCTTTTGTCCTTTAGAACTTTGTCCAACGAAGCTACAGACACCTCTTTGGGTCCTGCATTCACACAGAACGTAGCTGGTCTCAGCCTGGGCACCTCAGGGTGTCACTGTGACTGCAGTCAGTCCTGACAGGTCAGCTGTGGGCTTCTACCACATCATTTGAGGGCCTAACATTTCAGAACAACCAACCATACAACTTGCTTCAGCATTTGTGACTGTAAAAGCGACACTGAATTCAGCATGAAGACATCCCATCAGTTAAAATATTATTTCAAAAGACATCTTTATTATAAAAAGATATAGAAAATTAGAGATCAACTTGTTTCTTCAGAATGCTAGTCACAACAGTTAAAAAAAAAAAACAAGGTAAACCTTTAAGAGCATTTGTATACCAAATAAGTGTTTGCTACTTAGTCAAATACACAACGAAAAGCTCAGTATCAGTGCAGTAAGGGCAGTCAGTGAACATCAGTCCATCAGGGACCAAGGAAAGAGCTCCTCATTTACCCCTCTCAGAACTCTGCTGTTCTGTGTGGCAGATGGCAGCGAGACCCTAACTGTAGGATTTCAGCCTTGCTCAGCTGCTTGAGGAAAATGTACCAGCTCAAAGCAGTCATGGGATTTGTCTCTAAACATCAGATCAGCTCAGTCAGCTCAGAGGCTGTATCTTGCTACAATTTTCACTCCTTAAAAGCTGAGAAGTGGCTGTAAAATTGAGTTACTTTGAAGTCATTGATTCCTTTCTCCTGCTAGGATGTTTCAGTTTTCAACTAAGTTCTCAGAGTAGTATTGCCACCTTCCTTAGAGAGCTGCCTGACACACTTAACTGCCAAGAATTTAAAGTAGTGGCTGAGAACTGAAGTTTTACCAGCAGGTTTATTCACTAGCAGTGGCTCCATTCAAGAAGCAGAACAGCCATTCACCTCCAGACAGGAAGGACTGTGTACTCTGCTGCCCACACTAAAGGTATAAAGACAGGAAGGAGAAATTAAAGTTTAAAAAATAAAGTCAGAAAGAGCCACCAAAACCTGTATCAAGAATCAATGTAATGCATTACTTTCACTGCTATTTTAACATAAGACAGACCACAATGTAAACACTGAGGGTACAGACCAGGACTAGGCAGGGGGTGGGCAGTAGAACCCAAGGACAGCCTCAGGTCAATACATTAATTTGAGCCAAACCCACAATGCTCCAGTCTGCATTTTGAAAATGGCTGCTTGTTTTATTTAAGGAAGTGAGTAAAGCCACCAAAAAAGATGCAATTTCCCACTGAATATAAGAGTGGTCCTTTATCTGTTTTACGCTGCATTCTACTTCAGGCAAACACAATCACATATTGAGTCAGCAAGGATCTTGGTCAGTATTTTGCCCACAGTATGCTGTTCTCACCATTAGAGAGAAAAATTAAAAGACCTATTGATTGATTAAAGAAAAAAAAAAAAAACAACCACCACAACAGTTAGTGTTTCAACTAATTCCAGGAAAGACTGACATTGGCTGTAAAGTGCTTATTCCAGTTACTGTCTTTGGCAGTACCTCGTCAAAAAAAATGATGCCAGAGACAAAGCAAGTCCCAGGCTATTCAGAAAGCAAACAAGGAGGCAAGCCACTTGTGTTCTCTTAGCAGTCATCTCTGTGCAAAGACCAGATGACCAGCCTGCTACAGAACCAAGAAAAAAGAGGGAGAAAGTCTTGTCTCAGATCAGCTCAACTTCCTGAGCCCCAGTGTGCTCACAACAGTAAATTCAGTGCAGTTTAAATTCAAGTCACTTAATTTAGCTTGCAAGGTTCACTAATACTTCTCAGATGCAACTGTGTCTGCAGCCACACATTTTGTACCTATTAGAAGATGATACTTCAGTTCCTGCTAGAAGAACTTCTGGGTATGACCCTTGTCTTTCTTCCCTTGCAAGATAGCAGACCGTTCACCTCTGAGAGCAAGTTAGGCAATATTTTGGTAGCAATTTTCACACCATGAGGGAAGAACCAGTGTTGTACAGGTTGCTTTCTAAGGACTGTTTCATACTTCACATACCTGAACATCAAACTAGCTCACTACAAGACAAACACCTGTACTTGATCCTTAATATGAGATCTCTGCAGCCAGACATAGACTTGTTACAGCAGTCTGAGTGGGCCATTGAGGAATGTCACAAAACAGCATGTAGTGGACAGGACAGATAATTTTTCCTTCAAGTTTAAACAACAGCCTCCTCTTATTACACAAGACAAGTTGACAGTGGTAGAAGCCTGCACCACTGGCTGGTTTGCTGGTGATAACTTATCTTGCCATTCTTAGATTCTTCCTCTCTGTTCCCACCAGTTATTGAGCTAGTTACAGAAGCAGTGGAGTTCTTTCCCCAGCTGGCTGCTCTTTCTGAAAAAGCTCTTTAATCTGTAGCAGCTTGCTGTGGATCCTCTCTCTCAGGGGAGGGATATGATGGCTGGGGTCTAAGACGTTTGTGCTTCTGCGCTCCCTTTCCCGTTTCCAGGTGAGGTAAGGGTGTGGTGGGAAGGGCACTTCACTTCTCTCTCGGCGAAGCTGCACAGTGACTCCACTAAGGGCTAGCATTATCCACACTGCCAGGACAATAAAGTCTAAAAGAAAAAAAAGAGCAAAGAAAAAACACTGATTCCCATAAAACTTTAAGTGTGAAGTCCATGCACTAAGATGGATGGGGCTTTGGGCAGCTTAGTCTACTCACAGCAGAGAAGTCACAACTAGATGACCTTTAAGGTCCTTTCCAACCAAACCATTCTATGACTCACAAGCACAAACACTGGCAAGTTTGGAAACAGGAAAGAATGACATATTGCCTCTGCATCCTTATGGGCAGAGAGAATAATCAAGCAAGAACAAGCACACTCAGTCACTGCCCCTTAGATTGCCATTCTGCAAACATGAAGTCCAAGCCTAAAAAGCACATCAGGTAAGTGCCTTGTTATGCAACATCTGCTGGAAGGTTCATGTGTGAGACAGCTCATTGTTAATTTTGGAGGACTGAAATTCATCATTTGGGTGTTAAAATCTCACACCATACTTCTTATGTTATCTTTTCAGCCCCTCAACATTTACCATTTACAAAGGCAATGGTGCAGTTTTCAAGTAAATATTTCCAACTTTTCCTTTTAAAGGAAGCGTAAGAACAGCACTCACCATTTGTTTGAAAAGGCACATTGGTGTAAGCTCTGCTGAAGTAATCATTGAGGAGCCTTCTGAGCAAGTCTAAGGCAATGTAAGCAAGACTTGTGTAGACATAACACGCAATAGCCAGGACCACTGAGTAAGAGCCTACTACTCCACAGGCCAGTATGTTCAGCTGAAAGGGGGAAGAAAAACAGAACTTGAGGAAACTGACCAACACTGTACTCCTCCAACTTTTCAATACAAAATTTTATCAGTTCTACCAAAAGAATTTGGCTCCCTACATCCTGTTACCCAGGCATCCTATTCAGACAGACAGCATAGGTAAGCCAATAAAAGTGTTACTGGTTGTTGTGTGCAAAGCTGCAAAAAGATCATTCTTTTGCTTACGGACCATTTAGTACAAGTAGCAGCAAATAGAAACTCCTCAGAGCTGATCCTGTGCTGAGATTCATGAAGCTGTGTTAGATCTTCTACACATCCCACAGGACTGCATTTTGGATAACGGTCAGAAACCCTTTTTCCCCTCCTCCCAGGGAGGAAGAACAGATTACTTACAATTCTTGGACAGCCAACAAAAAGCACTGGAATCATCAAGGCCACAGAAGAAAAGGTCACCCAGAACACAACATCATCACGGAACACCCTGTAGTCTCCTGCAAAGACACCATAATTCCACAAGTAGCTTTCTAGCATTAGTAAGACAATCACTTTTTCTCTCCCTAAGTGGTTTTAGTGGTAAGATTTTCTCTAAAGATTTTTTACATTCAGAAATTTTAGAAATATCTGGAGTACAACAGGGAAAGATTAGCTTTTGAGCTCAAATGCCAATTAAAGTGCACTGCTAGTCAGAACAGAAGGACTGTTCCAGTTTAGCAAAGGTCCTAAACTGGGAAACAGATCTTGATTATCAAGCAAGTTTTTCAGTGAAGTATACACTACTCATCTGATAAGATTGAAAAGCAGAGTACTTGCATCTAATAAACCATTTTATTGCCTATAATATAGGCATATATAACATATATAAATCTGTATCCACATAGGTTTTATTACAGGATCTAGTGCAAGTGCAACCATCTCAATATGTGGCAAGAAGCTCTTCTAGCTTTTGTAATAATAATTATGTTACTTGATTAAAAGATACTTTGCTTCCCCTCCTTTCAAAGGCCTGTCAACTAAACAGGGAACAAGCTGATTCTAATTCACTCACTATTTTACTCTTGTAAAGAGCAACCAGGGAATGCACGGATTATTACACATCACAGACTGAGTAAAACAGACAATCTTTGAAAGGAAAAACTGCCCCACCCAGAGATCTTAAGTAGGAAAGCCAGAAAAGAATGCATTTATGAGATTTAAAGGTACAGCAAAGAAAGTAGTGTAGCTGATGCCTTGATGTCCCTGAGGGATTTCAGCTTAGAAGCCTTTCTTGCTTTGCCCATCGTTCCTCTTAAGGAAACAGTTCTAAAAACACCAGTGATGTCAGTTCAGCTGCAAATACAAGTTTGAGTCTTAGAGTAAAGTGCTGCCACAGCACTGCACTGCAGTACAGTAAAAGGTAACAGCAAGAGTTCCTCTTAATCATGATGCCTTCATGCCTGAAGCCTCAGAGTCAGACCACAGATTTTCTACCATAACTTGCTCTGAATCAGAGAACAAGACAGACAGCAAATGCCTGCCTGGAGCAGAGATGGTATTAAGATTACTGAAATGCAAGCTGCTTGGGTAGGAAGAATAAGCAGTCTCCTTTTCCCCACCAGTGCTGATTCCCCAACTAGCTTTAATTGCAGCACACCTAAAAGAAAGCTTCAGGGACACTTCTCTAATGCTTCCAAAATCAGAAAGGGAAAAAAATAAAGAAAAATCACACTAAGATACACCAGATAGGAGCATTTGTTTTAGAGCCTTGGAGCTCCTGAAATATAGAAGGGCAGTATCACTCAGTAGTCACTTCACAGCAGAATATTTCAGTACATACCTAGTGGGGTAAAGAAGACCATTGACGAGAAGAGAAATCCCAGCACAAGTCCAATAACCAACATACAGAGTAGGACAGAGCCCAGTCTCCACCAGCTTGCAACCAGGAGAACCCCTCCAATAATCCCAGCTACTGCTGTCAAAATAAGGCGCGCTGAAAAATAAAATAGGAAATTCTAAACTAAGAACTGTGGCAGCATCCTGAAAATCTCAGTTTTTGCAAGAGCTTTTTCAACAGCTTCTCTTGCGTGCTTGACCATTACCTAACGAAAGCCTCCTGAAAACTTTCTGAAAAAGCCCATATTTGCACTTCATGCATTTCACCAACTCCACTCAGTAATTGAGAGTATGCTATTGAAAGAGCGACATAGGATTGTAATGAAGGTGTTGCTACTAATGTACCTTGAGATCTCAGAGAAATTATGTTACAACAGATACTGTATTTGTAGAAAAGCACCTACACAAGATAGGATGTAATAAAGACAAAGGAACCAATTCTTGCCAGTCCAACAGACAGGTTGCAACTCCTTGTTCCATTCTGCACTTAGAATCTGCATTGATCTGAAACTGAGATCTACCCATTACAGAAGAGACAGGAAAGAAGCAGATTGCATATCCCAGGCAGTTTCTAAATCTACACCTCCCTTGGATAGATATGCAAATTGTCTTCATAGTTGCAGCTATTAATTTCCACTTTATTGTTTGAGGTTGAAAACAGTACCTACTCTGTTGTGTATTCAGCTGGTAGGGTAATCAGAGCTCAGGTCAAGTATTCACATACTGTACATCTTTGTTTTTAATCTTTCCCAAGGCTAGCCAGCTGCAAGCACAACTTCAGAGATACAGAGCAACAATGTTTTGGGAAGAAAACAGGATATCCTGACATCTACTCACCATCATAACCAAGGTTAGTTACCCTAGTGATGAATACAAAGAAAAAGAATCCTGTGATTACGAATCCCATGAAGAATAAGTCTAGAGATAAGAGAAAAGGGATTAATAGGATAACCATATCACATGATACCAAGTCTATTTCAGTACATCTTCAGGTCCCTCTGTTTTACAACAGGGAAAGAGGATCTCAACTCATTAGCTGTTAAGCACAAGGAGACTGCCAACACTTCGTTCTGGGAAGGGCAGTTCTAAAGTACTTCAAATAAGCTAACAATTGCACACTTATATTTATGCCCCCCAGCATGCACCCTGGTTCTGGGTTCTTGTTCTTAGAATGCCAGAAAATTCCTGTTTTGAGATCAGGAGATCTGATCCTGTTAAAGCAAAGCTGTGGATCTAACTGACATGTAATTGCTACCAAGTGATTCTTAGCAAGTCATAGCAAGTCACACTTAAGAAATTCCAATGAGAGTTATGAGAAGAAAAAAAAACCACTCCATACCTGTTTTCCAGAATCTGTGTCCAAAAAAGCAGGTGAAGAGACCAAGAACAGCAAGAGCAGTGAAGAATATTTTGGTAGAGAGTTTGCCTACAAGGAGAAAGAAAGGGTTACTAGAGCATTCTCTTCTAGTAGTCCCAACAGTGTCACTAACAAAGACAGGTTGTCATCACTTAATCTGCCAACAACGTAACTGCTCTGCTTCTTCAGATTCAGAGTGTGAAGGAATCTGCAGCATCTAACCTAACAAATATCTTTAGGAACTGCAACAGAATATTTAAGCAGCTCCAGGCTAAGCTCCAGTCAAAAGCTTCCACTTAAGAGACTGAAGTTTCTGTAACCATTAGTCAGGCAGTCACAACTTGCTGTTTGCAGTACCACTATTACAGCGTTATCTGAAAATTCTCTACTCAGCTTTAAAGTAGTCAGTACTATAGCAGTTAGTCTTTATCTTTGCAGCTTTTATCTTTATCTACAATAAATATACTTTTCATGCAACAGAAAGGACCATCACCACCCCAGCACAGCTCATCTTTGTCTCCTAGAAATAATTCTTACGAATATTTAGGCTACATTTGGGCTACATACTACACTGGGCTACGTACTACATTTCTCTAGCTTTCTGAATTACAGGAAAGGTTTTTATGCCCAGAGGTCTCTTATGAGGTCACAAGACATTGCATTTGACAAGTCACCTGAGTAATGATTAAGCAGATGAGGGCAAATCTTGCTTTTAGATTCAGAACCATATTCTATCCATTATTTTTGTTCCTTCAGTATGCTCTTCTTGCACTCATATTCTATAATCACATAACCTCATAGAAAGTAGTATGACTTTGTAATCAGGTTTCTATTGCTGGCATTATATTCATGCTTGTTTTTAGGTGACTACCCCATTTCAAAATCTTTGAAAGTTACTGATATTAGCATCAGCACAATTCAAGAATTAGAGCTGGACTCTAATCCAGACCATTTTTTATCAGCTTAGTTTCACATACATCACCCACAAAGTAATTAAAATCTACATATCCAGTTCAAATGGAAAAAGCTGGAGAGAGACCATCAATCACTAATAGCTCTTCATAGAAGAATTCTTATAATTCTAGAATTTCTCCTCAATCAAGAAATAGATTCAAAGTAACAAAAATATAACAAGAGTATGTATGTGTATATATATATATACACACACACACACACGAAAAAACTCTCAAAAAAACCCCCCACCACTCAGCACATTGGAGCACAAGCTTAAATTTTACTCCAACAAGTCCCAACTTACTAAGAGAAGAGCAGTTATCCACTAGGTCAGCAAAGCTGCAGGCATATGTGTGTACAGGTATGTATGCAGCAGAAGTATTCCAAAGAGGATCCCAAACTATGACATTGTAGATCACACCTTGCCCAGGGAGTGAGGAAAAGTATACATCTGTCTTATCATCACTTGTCACTGTAAGCATCTGGAACAGTAAAGAATATTTTTAATTGCAGAGACCTGCATGTCACTATTTCTAATGCCATGGCAATGTACACAGCTAAAGCAATACTTAGCAGCTCAAGGAAGACCAGCAAGAACTGAAACTGGAGCTCTGCTATTCTGAACCCTCTCTGTATTACTAATTGAAATCTTAAAGGCTCACAGGACTGTCTCCACTTCCCTCAACACAAATCAGTGCTTTCTGACAGCACATTACCCTTGTTTTGTTTCTCCCCATTCAAGTGCATAGTCCAATTTTTTTTAATCAGTCTTCTAGCTCAAATCTGCCCTCTGAAGCAGGGGGGCTGCTATTCTACTCCCTAGCAAGGCCAGATAGGTCACAGCCACTGACATTCTCACCCTCCGTCCCTTCCAACCTCTTTGCTGGGAGTAGGTAAACATGCCAGAATTGTTTGCTCTACCATATCTGCTCTCTTCATGTCACTCCAAACTGGGGTCAGTTTCTAGGCCAGTTCAACTCAAGGAAGAAAAAAAATTTCACACAGTGCATTGTCAAGCGTCTCACAGACTGATGCTTCACACTTACTTTAACACCATTAGCTTTGATACTTTGCACCTCAGACATCTTCCGTATGTGGCTCATGAGCACCATCTCAGAAAGATCGTTCTCTGGTAAGAAGTACTGGTAGACATCATAGCGCAGCCGCCATCTGGAGTTCTGACCAGTCCCTGAATCACAGGATGGTGGGTTTGCCCCTCTGCAATTAAAAAGAGGTCAGCAACATGCATGACACAAAACCCTCATATGCACAGTCTCTCCCACAGGATGTAACTTCCCTTTCTTACAGTACCTTTTCCCCCTTTCTTTTTCTCACTTACTTCTTAGATTACTAGTTGCAGCAAACAATATTTCTAGCAGTAGTTAGATGTTCAACATTTTCTTTAAAACCTTATATTATCACCCTAGTCAAATACAGGGAAAGTAAACACCAATATAGGGTCTATTCAGAGCACTGAAGCCCCCATTCCTTTTTATTTATTTTTAACTACACACCTCATGTATCCCAAGTTCGCAGGGGCAAACTTGATGCGTATATCAACCAGTGTGTAGTCTAGATAAATGTTGGGATCCACTTCCAAGTCAAATTCTAGATTGCAGCCTCCAGGTATAGGATCTGGAAAACAAAACAAAGAAAATAGCTGTAGTAGTTCTTATTTCTTTCTTACACAACATGAAAAAAAGTCTACGACCTCAGCAACGCATGCTCTTGCAGACAGTCTGATGCTGAGGACCCAACACTGTTAGGCTCGAGTCCTGCAGATAATACAATGTCACTGCAGTCACTAAAACAAATCCTAATACACATGCACAGTATTTTTCTACTCAGAGACCGAAGTCATGACAAGACCACACAATGTATCTTATACACAAATCATAATTCAGTAATAAAAACAAGCTTTGTCAGCCCCAAAGGGCTTGTGCCATCTCCACCGTCTGCTTGTACCATGCAAGATCACCACTTCTGAAAAAGCAACACTTCATTCCACAGTTTGCTAATGGTAAGCAGAGCTGGTGCCCCTTAACCAATAAAAAAAAAAAAGGGCAACATACCTTTCTCCATATAGGGAATAGAGATAGCTGTGCTTAGCACCTGGTTAGCATCCAGAGATCGAAGGTACCACGTACACACAGTCTGCTGGGGTCGAAGGATAGAAATGAGTCCTCTGTCTACTCCAGTTCCTGAGCTGTTTGTAGATGGATTCTAGACAGAAACACATTACACAAACAAACAATTAATCGTGATCATGTTTTACCACAGCTAGACATATTGCACAGGAGTCATATTTCTGCCACAGACCTGTAGGGCACACATTCAGTGCCATTTGCCACAGATGAGACATTCAGCTAGCTAGCAGTAGCTCAGAGCTGAGGGGAAAAGAGAAAAAAAAAGGGTGGCCTTCAACACTACACACTGGCCAGTTCAGGCTCGAAAGAAAGGAAACCTGAAAATCTGAGGCTAGTGAAGAGGTAACATCAAAAACATAGAAATCACAGAGATTTCTAGCTAGCTAAGTCTACAGGTGTATAGATACGAAATGATTACTAAAGATATAAAGAGATTAGAATATCTCTTACAAAAAGGTGTCTGATGAGCATCCTGAGAACAAGACTGCCAAAACACCTCACCGTCTCCACCAAAATGGAGTCTACTTTATAACAGCTGGCTTTAATGAGCCACACCAGACAGCCGCTGATCTAATCCTCTACATCACCACTCCTTTCAGAACCAAGAGCCTTGAGGGAAGATCAGATAGCAACAACTGCATCAGTCATGGCTGGAACAACCAAGATCTGACATGTAGTCAAGTCTTCTTCAGCACAGAAAATGTCTTTTGTCCAAGACCACAAGAGTTATCCAAGGCAACACTGTAATGAGGCACTTTACACCTGGCAGGCCTTAAGGTTCGGCTCAATTTCATACCTTCAGAGGCAGGCCAGCCTTAAAAGCAGCACAATTATATTTGTGTGGTACTACCCTTGGCCTGGTAAACCCCATGCATGCAACTACAGTCTGAACTGACACAGCAGAAAGCTCTACAGCTGGTAATCAATGACTGACTGAATAAGTATAGAAGTAATGCCTCCACTCTGGAATCCTGGGTACTTAAACAGTACAAAGATGAGTGAACTGGGTGACTTGTGTTACAGGTTATTCACCTTCTATGCTTCCCAGCATAGTCCTTGGCACACAGTATATTCCCATTTGAAATACGCAGATGGAATACAGGAACTGGATGGCTGCTGTCATGCTGCTACCTACTACCTCCAGGTTAGTTTACATTCTGCTCAAGTATCAATAATTGCCTCAGAGTACCATAAAAATCAGTATTTTAGATTACATCCCAGTAATGATGAGAGAAAAATGAGGCTAGCGTGTAGCAGTAAGAACTCTTGTATTGCCAGCTAGGTGTAGCAGCTTTCACTGGAGTACTGTGGAAGAATTTCTCCATATGCCACTAAACAAAAATCAACTCCAGAGAGGCAGTTGGGATAATGAGACACATATCTACAGTAATTATACACAAAATGTGAACTGTAGACAGCTTAAAAAAAAATTAAAAAAAAAAATCAAGAAGTGATCATGCTTAGCATAACAAGCTGTCTTGACTGTCATGAACCTGTTTTTAATGAGACACATTGATGGGCAGTGCTCAGCAGCCACATATCAAAAGCACCACTCTCATCAAGAGCAAAGAACACTGAAAGAAAAGTTTAAGCCAGCCCAAAATTTCTTTGCTATTCAGTCCTCTAAAATAGCCACCGTGACACAAGAGCACGAGAAAGTATTATTCTAGTTTCAGAAATCCTAAAAGCACATTAACAGCATGGCTCTTACGTAGTACTTATAGGGTACAGAATTGAAGCTATATATGTAGGATGCCAGCTCCTACTTTCCCCGCAGGGAAAGAAAAGTAATACTCAAGAACATAAGTGACACTCTTCCCATACCTTATCAAAAGATATCACCACGTCGCTTTGCTGCGCATGTACTTGAAAAATGATGACTGTCACATTGCTTGCAATGTTCCTGATGACTGCTTCCACCGGATTGGTCTGATTAAGTAGCACATTTCTGAATTTTCCCAGGGAGAGCTCAAGAAGACCTGCATTCCAAAAAAAGGAAAATTACTTGGTTTTTCATTCACATGGGAAGCAGTTATTGAGAGATTGGGAGCAGGGCTGGTCCAAGATTTGTCCACTGAGAAAACAGCAAAATATTTTATGCTACTTTCACTCAATAAGCTCAGGCTCCAGAGGCTGCTATACACAAAGCTATGCCTACAAGAAGGGATACAGCTGGGAAAACTACCATGCAGCCTGGCTTTCACTTAAGCATATGGGACATTCACAGAATTGCAGGAGTTAGAAGGGACCTCAAGAGATCGAGTCCAATCCCTCTGCTAAAGCATGTGACCTATTGTAGGGTACCTAAGTAGGCATCCAGATGGGTCTTCAATATCTTCACAGAAGGAGACTCCATAACCTCTCTGGACATGGCTTCCTGCCAAGCTCAGTCCACCCCCTCTACAGCTGAGCTCATCAGCAACAAACACCAGCTACAGATGACCAACCAGCACAACCAAGAGCAAGTACCCTTCAGTAAATACGATACTTGTTTTTCTGCAAATAAAAGAGAGCGAGCTCATATTAGCCAGCCAACAAGCACAAAATCTGCTAGACTTCTCGGGCAAACTTCCCAGTGATGGGAGTTGCATCAAGGTCTATGACAGCAAACTTGCTGTTTACATACATATACTTAACCACTTTCATTATTTCACATGGGATTTGCTCACAAACTGTCCTTAATTATTAGGACTGCTGTATCCTATCTTCTGTATCTAGTTCTAACACAATCAAGACTGCTTTTTCCTAGGATAAGCATAGCTTTATCATCCAATATCATGTCAATTTAAATAGAAACACATGACCCAGGTTATAAGATAGTCTGAGAATCAGCTAGGGCTTGTTGTTCAAGTCCTGCAAGAAAGCCTGGTGTTTCCCAAGAGAACAGCATGGGGAGAAACAAAATCTCAGGAGAGAGAAGAGAAGCAGATGTGCAGAAGCCGTGAGATTCTCTTTTGTCAAAAAGTAGAGACTGTAGGCTTGTGGTTTGAACAATGCCTTTGAGCAGTGCACTGTGATGCTTCCTAAGAATTCCTCTGCGTGGGCACAAACACAAATTCAGCTGACCTAAAACTTACCAAGCTTAAAAGCAAATACACTACTTCTGCAAAGTTGCCTCTCCTAGTAGGAAGCTCGATACTGTCATGTTACTCTGTGCTTTTATTGGAGAACAATCATCCCATTCACACTCAGTGGGTCAGGTGTTTCCCTTTCTCAAACAAGAGTCTTCCCATTCTAAACTACATAGATAGAACACTGTACCCCCTTTAGTTCTTTCCTGTCACTCTTCATTATCCCCTATTTGGCAGGTTTCTTGGCCTTCCGATATTCAAAAAGGTGACCTACCCTCATGCATCTTCCATTCTTCTCACAGAAGAGGAAAAGCAGAAAATACATCTCATTCCATCTTACTAGCTTCAATCCTCACTTCAGGCCTATGCTCACCCCAAAAGCTTGATGATTGCCAATACCAGATCACCAAACCCCCTACTGAAATACAGAGACCACAAATCATTCAAGAGAACGACTGCTATGACAACATGAAACAAACCTTTTGTTTATGTTAAAGTTTTCAAGTATTTTGAGTAGTTTTCAATTTCTGAGAGTCTCCTGCACAGCATTCATACACTTGTCCCTTCCACAAAATCTGTTCTCTTAAGTGGCTTTCTGAACTGCAGGATGTTCAACTCCACAATGTTATTTTAAGAAAAGAAAAACTGAAATCATGTACACCTTCTCTATACCCTACAACAAGGGGAAAAAACAGCTTTGCTCTCAAATGCTCTCGTTTTCTCACCTCTGCTCCATTCTTACACTCTGAGGCTTCTGCATATATAAGGTCAGATTCGTCAGCAAAGCATGAGCTCCAACAAGATCATGAGACTCTAAATGTCAGAGACACTCTCTCAATTTTAATTAGTGTGGTAAACTAAGGCATGGTGTTCTACATTACATTACTGTTTGCATAACTGCTCCTAGACAGTGCATGTGACATTTTAAGCCAAAGTCTGGACAGAAGAGTATAGATGCAGAGTTAAGAACAAGAATAGCTACATCCATGAGGCTAGTGTTTTTCAGATGGTTGTCTGCAAGCTCTTTGAACTGCACTTCTAGTCAGGCTGGGAAGATTATTAAGGAGAATTTGCATGCACTGCAGAGCAGCAGAACCTTTTAAGCTATTTGCTGGAAGAATAATTGGTACACTGACAAACTACAATGCCTAAAACCTTCCTGCTTTCTCCATTTCCATCATTTGATGAAGACACCCGTGGTGCTCCTAAGCAGACAGAAGCATGGCAAGCAAGAAAGACCAATCTACTCACAGTTCAGCAGGCCCATCAATATCATGTTTTCAGACAGCCATTAAACTGCCTGAATTCAGCGTAATTTGTAATGGAGCTCAGCGTTGCCAAAGTATCATGGCCACAGTATATAGGCTTCTTTTGGCAGCCTTGATCTCACATTGCACAGCACAGCAAACAGGACTACCACAATCACGTTATCACAGAAGCAAAGTAGTTCACCATCAAGACCCAGGTTTCCCCAAAAGAACCCAACTTCTTTTCCTCCTCTCCCTTGCTTTCCTTTTTTTCAAACAGTGAAGATCAGAAAATGCCTGGTAAATACCAAGCTACATCCTCCTCTCTACAGGAGGAAGAAATCTCAAGGTACTGTGCATCAGAATGGTTTTAGATAAGATACAAGAGAAGAATCCTCGATATTATGGAAGTTGTCAAATGAAAACATGTGGGAAGCCAGCATTCTTGAAAGTAAGAAAGAGTAAAGCAAAGTTGGAGTGCTCAGAGTGCATTATTCAGTATACTAGTACCACCAGTACTAAGGTAGGAGCAGAGATGGAAAGATCTGCTCTGTCATCCCACACTGCATTTCTTCTCCCACATAAAAAGCGAAGCCAGAAGAGACCGCAAAGGAACTCAGCATCCAAGAGCTTGGTACAGATGCCAACTCCTAACTCTAAGAACTGAGGTACCCAGCTCTCAGAGCCTTGGCAATTACTATCCTTCCCCTAAGATCTGCAGTCTCTCCAACAAGCAACAGCCAATTTGAATAGTTTCTATTTTGCTGATTCAGCAGCAAGCCCTCGGTTCATTTGGTACTTCAGCCAAACTTCTGACCCCAGTTGCTGTAGCTAAAGACACTTCACCCCCACTGCCATAACTAGAGACATAAGGTTCCTGGTTACACTGTATGATTCAATTCCCATTAAGAAACTAGTTGAAGAAGCCATCACTGCATATAGAGAAACAGCCTTTACACCTACATGGCTGTGCTCAATCAGTATACTTGTCTCTACTAAGAGAAAAATGAATTTGAGTGCCAACCAGTTTATAGATATACTAAGTTACCTTATATGAGTTTTTAGAGGCAAGAAGAACATCAACAGTAAGATGTAGACATTTTGAGCAGAGAAAACTGAGCATATTGTTGTCTTTATTAAACTACCACGTCATATCAGACCTTTTAGGGCCATACATACACGGATGCACACCAGAATCCTCAGTCTTCCCACACTAGTACAATCCCAAATAAAGGCACTCGATCAAAAGCAATAAGGAGATTTATGAAAGGTCCTAAACTTCAAACTCATGTGATTGGGATGGTTTGATGCTCAATGCAGACAGCACCACAGCTGCAGCATTCCTATCCCAGAAGACTATACTGTCCACCAAGTTGTAGAATATTAATTCTACAGGTCTTCTAATTCTAGGTCTTCTACAGCCTGAAAAAGGACAGTGAAAAGTACTTGTGTCACCTGCCCACATTTACTAACCCACTGATTTACAGCCAAAATATGCAAGCTCTGGCTTCAAGTACATTGCTGGTACTGTTGATTAAGATATCACTTGCATTTTGTAGCAAGGCACAAGAAGTGCAAGTGAACAGCTGCCTAATACATTCACAGATCAGAGTAGTCTTGTGGGAACTTCGGTCTGTCCCTGCATAGACTAAACAGCTAGCACAGACTAAGTAGATCCAGATAAGCTGGAGGGGAACAATCATTCAACTGCTCTGTATTTTGCATGATTTTAGCACAGCTGTATCTTAACTGAAGGACGGTCCTGATCCACCTAAAACTTCCCATTGGGCCCTGCTCAAACCTAATTACGCTACAAACTCACTTTTGTTTTTGCATTACTGAAAAAACTGGTTTGGAATTAGCAAACAAGGCAAACTACACTCCTATTTCAGGAAGGTGGAGCTCCTTAAATGTTTTAAAACATAATGCCTATTGCTTCTTAAGTAGAAAAGCTAAGTTTAGAGAGCCGCAGCCCATCAGAACCCCAAAAAGGCAATGCAGCCTAACAGGGACAGACTGCACTTTAAAAAGGAAGTGGGATCTTTCAGTACTAGGAGAGGGCAGAAATCATCCCTGCAAACCTGGACTGAATAGCCACAGGACAATTTTAATTTGGTGAACCATGAAGTAGGTGTCCTCGTTTAAAGGGCCTAATAATCTGCTAGGTCTTGAAACACAAATTACAAAGCTCATTAACTTTTCATGAGGAAAATGATGTTCTTCCCTTCCCACTCCTAGTTCTGCAAGGAGATACAGCAACAGGCTCCTTCAAAACAAAGCAGCTGTTGTCTCACTTCAATCCTGTGTTTATACATACAGTTAGAAAACAAGCAAAAAACCCACAACACCATTTGAAATCGAGTCTGGGAGACAAATGGCTTGTCTGAGACTTCATTCTCAAACCGGCTCAATGCTATCAAGCACCAAGCATAAGTTTTCTGCACGTGCACAAAGCACCTCAAAATACAGGCATGGTGCAGGGAAGGAAGACTTGCAGACTTGAGAGCAATTCCATATAGCACCCTGAAGGGCTGCAACATACCCTGAGGGCAGGTATCTCCTTTTGGAGGATTAAGCTTTATTAGAAGCTAGTTTAAAAGTAAAGAAAAACTGAAAGAGGCTTAATATCAGCCCTACTAACAGAGGCTGCCTGCTTATCTCTCAGGAAACTTCTCACGAGCAGGAAAAGCCTTAACAAGTAAAGCATCTGTTAAATCTTCACAAGATACAATCATCACAGAGCACTGAGCTCTGGAGGCCCGCTTTGGTCCCAGGCACAAGCTCAAGGGAGTTACAAAAAGAAGGCCACGCTCAACAAAGTCAGATTACATCAGCACGGCCAACAACCCACTTCTGGACCCGAATTCCAAGCTCTCAGGGCTGCTCTTGGGTCCTTGATTTTAAAGGGACGGTTTGCGGTCCGCGAGGTGCTGGAAAGCCAGAACCTCTCGTAAGAGGCAATTAACCCTTTCCCCTTTCTTACGTAGGTTCTCACAATCCCTTCTTAGATCTCTACACCAAACCCGTCAGCCCGCACCACATCCCCGCAACAGCACGGCCGTAGTCCAGCAGAGCCACTCAAAAGGTAAAACAACAGCGCTATAAAACTAGGCAAAGCCGGCCTCGAGCTAAGGGAACACCGCAAGAAGGCTGCGGGACACGCACCTGCCCACACCGCCCGTTACAACCCGCAGCCCCCCGACACCGCACTCACCTGAGGCGCCGCCATCGCGCAGCGCCCCGAGGAACCCCAGGAGCAGCACAACGCCGGGAGGGAACCGCATGGCGCTGCAGAGAGAAGGGAAAGCAGCTGAGAGAGGACCGAGACGCAGAAGAGAAGCAGGGTGGAGCCTGCGGGGAGGAGTAACACCCTGAGGTTACGCAGGTCCCCCGCCCAGCCGGTTCCCCCCTGCACCCAACCCACCCACCGGCTGGGGGTAACGGTGGCGGCCGCCCCTTCGGCGCTCTTTATCCGCCTCTGCAGGCTGCGGGGCCAGAGCTGGGGGAGGTCTCCAGGCTGAGCTGCGTGAGCATCGAGCTAATTTTCGTTTATTTCTTTAATGGCGCTGCCGTTTTGTTCTCGTGCGGGGAGCCCCGGGGATGCGTCTGGCTGCCGAGGTGATTCACGGCCGTGTGACGGGAGGCAAATTAAACGCCTCTCTTTGGAACGGTGGCGGTGGCTGTTTTCAGCTTTTGGAGCTTAAAGGCGGTCTTGTTGTTGTTGTTGCAGCCCCGTTCGTGAATTTGCGCCGTAAACCACGGCTTTGCGCCGTCACCCGTTTTACTGGCTTTTTCTCAGCAGCTTGCTCTGATCCGGCTTCCAGATAAAACGCAGAAGGAAGTCGTCGGTCTGCTGCAAGAGCACAGCGCCGAGCACCGCTCTGCGCTTCACACCGCACTTATCCCAGAGGAAGACCGCAGTTGTTCCCGATGAGCGGCCGCTCGCTCTTCTCCCTGCTTTGGTGCACAGCTGCCTTTCTCAGCCAGGACTTTAGCTTGCTGACGGCGTTTTGGTTCAGCTCGGCAGCGATCCTGTACAGACAGAGTCTGTACGAGGGTTGCAGACCCTTAAGCGTGTTGCTCACAGCCACTGTCACAGCCGACTTCTCCCAGCGAGACCCCCCCGCTTTCGTTCACAGTCTGGCACTCAACCGGCTTGCGAAAGCGCGAGCAAGGATACGCGTTTCTGAAAGAAATAAGCATTCCTGTATCGCGCGTTGCGCCACTTTGCTCCTTTTTATCTCAATACCTGCCTCTGCGAGCTTCCCGGCGTGTGGCGGTGCCTTCTCCCGGCCGGTAGGGGGCGCGCGTTGCCCTGTCCACCGGAAGGAGGTCCCTACCCCACCCACCGGAAGAAGGCGCTCTCCCCGCCATGCCTACCGGAAGGAGCCCCCCGCCCCGCTCCCGGTTCAGCCATGGCGGACCGGCTCACGCAGCTGCAGGATGCGGTGAACTCGGTGAGGCGGCCGCTGCCTTTTCTTTCAGCAGCTGTTCTTCTTCCCGCCGGGGAGGGATCTCGGCCTGGGCTGGTTCTTTTCTTGCCCGCCCGCTGTGGGCTGTCAGTCGCTTCCCCCAACCGGCCCAGCGGTCACCAGGGTGCGATCCCAGCCACGGGGCCATTGCCTCTGCTCGTAGCTGGCTGTGGGGTCTGCGCACCTCTCGTGGGTGGGGGGACAGCATAAAGTGGAAATGGCTTTAGGGATTCGATAACCGGAGTCTCGTTGCACCTCGCAGCTCGCTGACCAGTTCTGTAACGCCATCGGTGTGCTGCAGCAGTGCGGCCCCCCAGCTTCCTTCAGCAACATTCAGACTGCAATCAACAAAGACCAGCCGGCTAATCCCACAGAAGGCAAGTCGCTCGGGTTCCCTGGTGGCACGTTGTCATTCAAATGTTGTGTGTTATTTCATGCTGGGCAAGCAGTTCTGTCAGTAACTGTCAGCGAAGTCACAAATCGATATCAAGCTGCACTTGCTTATGAGACTGTGACCTTGGCAACATCATTTTGAGTTGTAACTAAGCATTGAAACATATTTCTTGTGATGGTTTATTTGCACAGATACAGGAGCCCTTCAGATACAAATTTGTGTAAGAGGACTGCTGTGGGAGGTTGTTAGTGAGCTTCCCACTACTCTTTTAATTTTTGAATGCTAGCAAGTGTTTGTTGTATGGAGTCATGCTTAAAGCTTTCTGACTTACTGGTTTTTAAGTACGTTTCTCTGCATACATTGCTTATGTAATTAATTAAGGAATCTTCTGTCATTCCTAAAACTCTGAATGTAATGAGTTCACTAAAGTCATACAACCAAGTTCGTAATGTTAATAGAACATCACAAAGCAACCCGTGAATGTCTTTGGATATTTAAATTATTAACAAGAAAGTCTTAAAACTCAGTGTAGAGGGCACTGATTTACACATCAGAGTATATGTGAAGTGAGTGACACAGAGAAGGCTTTAAATGGGTATATTAGGATATTTGTTGTTCTTTGGGGTTGTTTTTTTATTTTTTAGTTTCAGGACAAGTCTATCTTTGAGAATGTCAATATAATCTAGAGATTTTTCTCATTAGAGAATGTTTTTTTTCATTTGATTCATGAAAGATTTGTGGAGGCAATCAAGAGAATAAAACATGTAAGATCTTAAGTTGTAAGTCTAAGAGGGCTATTTTGATATTTTAGCAGTAGAAACAAAATTGATTCAAATTGAATGATACAATTCCACGTAGAAAATTTTTGTTTCTGACTTTTAGAGCCAGATTGCTAAAAATTGATGCAGTTCTTTCAGTGACCTGGTAGCTAAACTAAGATTTACAAACCTTCACTGCTGTTCCATGTCTTGATGACAACTTCACTGTTCCTGGGGGTGAATAGTTATCCTTTAAAACAAACCAACCTTACGTTCATTCATTCACTAATGGCCGATTACGTAATTTAAATAATCTGTCTATCTGAGTTACAGTCTTTACCTTGTTTCTGGTGTTAATCATTTGTCCAGTGGTGGGTCTCAAGACAAGGACCGTAAGTTTAAATGAGTTCCTAACTATGAGGGCTGCTCTGAAAGTAATGCTTTTCTATGATAGTGATCTACAACAACAGATGTTGGTGGAACAGAGGCTAAACCTTCCCACCAATGTTCCATTACATTTTGTTGTTGTATGAAGGGTGGGAGCAGAGGGGCAGTCTGACAAAATGGTGTCTGATGTGGAAGTGCATACGAAGCAAAGATTTGTTATTGAATTCTTCCATGTGAAAAAAAAAATGGCACCCATTGACATTAATTGGCGCTTACTGAATGTTTATGGAGGCCAAACAATAGATGTTATCACGGTGAGGTGTTGGGTGGTATGTTTTAGCAGTGGTGACAGTGATGTGAAAAACAAACCACATTCTGGATGGCCACACAGATATTACAGGATGGCCTGAAGGTTTTTCACTAGCAAAAATGCATAGCTGATTATGGTGACTGTGTTAAAAAACAGTGTTTTGTAGCTGAGAATATGCTCTCTTAAAAAGTGTTATTGTGTTCTTTGTAGCTGTTGTAGATTCCATGGAAATAAATAGGAAGCATTACTTTCAGAGCAACCTACTTACTTCCAATACTTATTATAGTAACTAGGAAACTGAATATTCTTTGTAATTTCTTAACAGGTTAACCATGATGGAGTTCTGGCTGTTTTCTCATTTATACAAAGCCTAACCCTTCGCATAACAAGTCATCCCGTTTAATTGGGAATTGGAATCAACCATCATCTTCTAATAGGGTCCCTTTCTTGTCAGTTGTAATACTGTTGTTTTCCTCATATAGGAGAAACTGTAACATATATACTTGAGGTCTTCCAAATTTTCCATGCCATAAATGCAGAATTGTGCTTATTTCTAGCAGTGCATTGAGTCAGCTGACTTTTTTTATTCTTTCAAAGAATATGCCCAACTGTTTGCAGCATTGATTGCACGAACTGCAAAAGATATTGATGTTCTGATAGATTCCCTGCCCAGTGAAGAATCAACAGCAGCTTTGCAGGTAAGAGTGCTCTTAAAATACCAGACCGTATTTTAGGTAGACAGATTTCCTTTTTCTTTTTTCTTTTTTTTAATACTCTCAGCCACCTAATCATAAAAATGGTTATAATATAAGCCTGATTTTTTTCATGCAACTACATTGTAGGCTTATTGGAAAAACTGCAAGTTGCATCTGTTTCTGAAGAGATTATACACAATGAGCATATTTTAAACTTGGGTTTTTTTTTTGTTAGAATGTTTTAAAAAAAACACAAGAAAACCCAACAAAAGCAACACACAAATTTGTTATAACATCAGTCCTAGAATGTATTACAGCTGCCTGTGGCTTATAAGCTATTCTAATACTGATGTAGCATTGTAGCTTTTTATCTAATTTTTTTCTCTTTGCTAATCTGTCATTCTTTCATATTCTCTTGCTCATTAGAGCTTTGTTTCACTTTGTAGCTGCAGAGCCAATGCAGAGCCAATGCAGCCTTTAGTTCTAAAATGTTACTATTTATTAAAAGCTTTGCGGTATATCTTAATTTCTCCATCTCTGTCACAGAATAGTTCCTTGACTTTTCAGTAATAGAATGTCTTTCTTTGGACCAGCCAGACAATCTTTGTGTTTTTATTTATTGCTCCTTTCCCTAAACCAGAGATGCTCTAGGAAGTGCTCAAGAACAGAAGGCAGCTACTGGCCAAGGCAGTTATTAGCAGATGTAGCCATTGTTTACTGGAAAGGTAGCATTGCAAGCTGCAGACAATCCAGGAGGTTCCTGGAATGGATGCTTTGAGGATAACTTCTTGTGCCTAGTAATAGACAGGGGAGATGCAATACTGGACCAGTGCACTCACCAGTGCAAGTGAACTGATTGGTTACATCAGGATTGGAGGCTGCCTGGGCTGTGGTGACCATGCAATGGTGAAGTCCCCACTCCTGAGGGATATTGAACGAAGAGTAAAGTCATGATGCTAAATTTTAGGAAAATTAGCTTTCAGCTGTTCAGGGAATCTGTCAACAAAACCCCCTACGAATCTGTGCTAAAGAACCAGAAAGCAGTGCAGCACTGGCAGACCTTTAAGAGCTGTCTGTCCCCAGCTGCTGGAAGTCTGAAAGGGAAGGCAGGAGACCAACATGGCTTGACCAGGACCTGCCAGTCAAACTGGAGAGCAAGAAAAAATACACAAGCAGTGGAAGCAAGGATGGGTACCTTGGGAGAACTGTGGCCTGCTGCTAGGCTATGTAGGGATAGAGTCAGGAAGACCAAGGCCCAACTGGAACTGGACTTAGCAGGGAATGTGAAGAAGAACAAGAAAGGCTCCTACAGGTACATCAGAAGAGGAACATCCAGGAAGGTGTTCCCCTAGATGGTGAGCAGTACAATCAGAGTGGTAATGATGGACTAAGAGAAAGCTGAGATATTCAACAACTTTTTTGCCTCAGTCTTCACTGGCAGCTGCTCTTCACACACTCCTTGAGCAGATGAGTCAGACAGTAGGGACAGGGGGAGCACTGTCCCTCCCACTATAAGAGAAGGTCATGTTTGTGACCACGTGAGGAACCTGAACATCCCTAAGTCTATAAATCCTGATGGGATGCATCTCAGAGTCCTGAGGGAATTGTCTGATGTAGTTACCAAGCCACTCTTGATGGTATTTGAAAAGTCATGGCAATCAGATGAAGTCCCTAGTGACTGGAAAAAACGCAACATCACACCCACTTTTAAGAAGGGGATGACCCATGGAATTACCAACCTGTCAGCCTCAGCTGTCTTCTGAAGAAAATCATGGAGCAGATCCCCCTGGAAGCTAAGGCACATGGAAGAGACTGAGGTGATATGAGATGATCAGCATGGCTTCACCAAGGGCAGGTCCTAACAGACCCAACCTAGTGGCTTTTTGTGATGGTGTAATTGTGTCAGTGGACAGAGGAAGAGCCACTGATGTCATCTGTTTGGGCTTCAGTAAAGCCTTTGACACAGTCTCCCATAACTCCTCAAATTGGAAGGATGTGGATATGATGGGAGGACTGTTCGCTGGGTGAGGAAATAGTTGCAAGATAATACCAGAGAGCTGGTGGTCAATGGTTCAGTGTCCAGATGGAGATCAGTGACAAGTAGTGTCCCTCAGGAACTGGTGCTGTTTAGTGTATTCATCAATGGCATCAACAGTGAGATTGAGTGCACCCTCAGCAAGTTTGCAGATGACACTGAACTGTGTGATGTGATCAACACACCTGAGGGACAGGTTGCTATTGAGAGACCTATTAGACAGACTCAAACTGTGGGCCCAGGTGAACATCATGGGGTTCAACAAATCCAAGTAGAAGGTCTTACGCCAGGGTCCCAGCAACCCCTACTATCAGTACAGGCTGGGTACAGAGGGACAAAGCACTGCTGTGCCAACAAGGACATGGGCCTACTGGTGGATGGCAAGCTGGACATGAGCCAGCAGTGTGCCCTCACAGCCCAGAAGGCCAATCATATCCTGGGCTGCATCAAAAGCAGTATGGCCAGTAGGGTGAGGGAGGTGATCCTGCCCCTCTACTCTGTGCTGGTGAGACCTCACCTGCCGTACTGCATCCAGATGTGGAGTCCTCAGTACAATAGAGACATGGACCTGTTGGAACTCGTCCAGAGAAGGGCCACAAAAATAATGCAAGGGATGGAATGTCTCTCTTACAAGGACAGGCTGAGAGAGCTGGGACTCTTCAGCCTGAAGAAGAAAAGAATCTGAGGCCTGCGGGTGATCTTACATTATCTAAAGTGGGGCTCTGGGAAAGAAGGGGGCAGACTCTTTAGCAGGGCCTGTTATGATAGGAAAAGGGGAAATGTTTTCAAATGAAAAGAGGGAAGATTTAAATTGGATGTAAGGAAGAAATTGTGATGTGGCACTGGAACAGGTTGCCCAGAGAGGTGGTGGATGCCCTCTCCCTGGAGATGTTCAAGGTCAGGCTGGACAGGGCTCTGAGCAACCTAATCTAGCTGTGGATGTCCCTGTTCATTGCTGAGGAGTTGGACTAGATGACCTTCAAGGGTCCCTTCCTACTCAGACAATTCTGATTCCCTGCCTTACAGGACCTGAACTGCTACAAACAGCTTCTGAACCCTTTGGCAACACTCAGATATCTGTTTCTTACTTCCAAAGAAAATACTTCTGACACCTCCAATTCCAAGAATGTTGCTGGCTTATTGTTCTGTTCTTTGTAAAGATCTTGTCTAGTAAGCAGGATCTTCTTCGTGGGCTTTAGCTTCTGCATTTACATCAAGTATTTTTTTTTTTTTTTAGAATGCAACAAGGATGCAAATAACTGTTTATTTGAGAAACCTAGAGTTGCTTTAAGAACTCCTGAAGGTTTAACACCAGGATTGATAATCTATGACTATTTGAAGGGCATTTCACAAACGACAGTAGATGTGCCCATTGGACCAAATAACTTGATAGCAACTTTGCATTTTGATTTTAAACAGAGGAGAGGAGGAAAATGTGGCAATACTGTTAGTAACAATAATCACTGACTATACCAACAGGGAATGTAAACACCAATCCAATTCTGTGTCAGTATGTGTACTTAACAGTCAAAGACTTCTCTCCTGCTGTAGCTGAGTACTTGATTCATGACTGCATTTGATTGTAGTGACAGCTGATGCAAGGAAGCCAGAGTGGAGACTCCAGTAGGGGCATGCTTTCCTTGGAACTGATATTCTAACAGCTTCTTGTTTGTTAATGCAGAATTGGGTTTCAGAAGAATTTCTGATCTTTTTGGTTTTGAGATAAGTTAGTGTGGATTCTCTCTCCTACTGATTCTAGTTTGGGGTTGTTTGTTTTTTTTTTTCCTGTTGTTTTAAATAGAACACTATGAAAGATAAATATTCTTTTAAAATACTGTTTCAGTGGTTATTGAAATACTCTAAAGCAGGAGTGTCTAGCCTGCAGGCCACATGTGCATGTGTCCCAGCACAGCTTGCAATGTGGCTGCCCCCTGCCCTGCACCATTGTGCCATCAGCTGCTCTTTGCCATGCTGCCCAGTCCAGCTTTGAGTGCACAACCATCACTCAGCAACAACCAAACATTGGTGCACCATCAGATTTCTCTGGGCTGAAACCAGGACGTGTTTGTAGAACTTAGCTTAGTTTGAGCATGACTTCTTAAGAGCCATTTAGCCAGATCTTAAGAACTTGGATAATAGTTTTAAAAAGTGTCTGGATCTGTTTTATTTTCTCTCATTTGTAATTGAATTGGAATAAGTTTCAGTAGTTTTAAGTTCGGTAAATGTTTTATTTTGCCAACTTTGTCTGAAGGAAAAGCATTTTGGTTCAGAAATAAATTATGGAAAAGAAATATGGCTAAATAATATTTTTGTGTGAAATATGCTATCTATTGGGAAGGTCTGAATAAACCATCCTACCATCTTATAGGGACCTTTCAGTAACTGTGTGGGAATACTCACTTCTCAGGAGACCTGTATTGAGGTAAAAGTTTAAAATGTGAAAAAAGCTAATGTCTCTACATAGTGGGGGTTTTGTTTACTCCATGTGGACATGCACTGTGTTTTAGACTGTAATGAGTTGCTCAGAAATCACAAGTATGGAATTCAGGGCTAAGGAGAATCTTTCCTTTCTAGGGACCATTAACTGTTAGATCACCTCCTGTCCAGTCAAGTTTGGGTTATATCTGAAGCTCCTTACTTTTCCCCCATTTTATTTTAAAGGCTGCCAGTCTGTATCGGTTAGAAGAAGAGAATCACGAAGCAGCTGCCCGTCTGGAAGAGGTAGTTTATCGTGGGGACATGCTGCTGGAAAAGATACAGAGCGCCCTGGCGGATATTGCCCAGTCGCAACTGAAGACCAGAAGTGGCACGCACAGCCAGCCCCTTCCGGACTCGTAGCACCAGGGGGCAGCACACCGCTGCAAAACTGAACTGTGGCAAGTGATGTGGTGTGGAACCCAGCCCTGTGCCTCCCGGGAGCTGCAGCAGCCAGCCCTGATCTGGTGGGGTTTCCAGGTGCCCTGATTGTCGGCAACAGTAGCTTTTATCAAAGCTGAAATTACAGAAACACTTACATTGTAGAATCAGTGGTTTTGTTCTCAAATTATACATCTTAATGTATAATTCTTTGACTTGAAATATTGATTTCTTAGGTTTTTTTCCATATTTATGTCTGACTTCAGTCTTATCTTTTTTTATATGGGCCTTCATGTCTAAAGGAAACAAAAGTACCTTAAGAATATGTAATTTACTAATCTGTCTTCAATCTTGTATGTTCCTGGTGTATTTTTCTGTTTTGTTTTTTGAACTCAAACACGGACACACTGTTTAATTTGCCAGAGTTCCATGGAGACAGTGCAGGACAATGATGTGAATACAGTGGTGGCCATCTGTTCTAATTAACGGAAATGGTAATTAAACATTTGCATTACAACTTAGCTTATCTTTTACAGAGCAGGTAAAGGGGTGAGTAAACTTAGAAGTTTGCAGGGTAAGTGTTCTTGCTATTGACGTCTCATTTAAAAATAAATAAATCTGCAAATATCTGGTGTTGGCATTTTTTTTATTGTTTGTAATTCAGGAGTTGGTCTTTGACTCCCTTGTGACCACAGACACACTTACATTTACCTGCTTCTGCTGATGCTCTGCCTTCTCACAGCAACTGGTGAGTGCCTGTAAAGCAGGTGGTAGTGAGGAGAGCAATGAGAAAACTGAAAATGACTGATGTAATATTGCTTTTCAGTGCAAGCAGTTAACTGCCACATGAATGAATAATCATCAGCAGCAAAAAGCCTGTGATCTTTAACGTCCTTTAAGAGGTTTTTCTTCTCATTTTCACTCACTAAATAAATTTGTGCCCCTCATCCTAGGACTCCAGAAATACCAACACCTTTTCTTCCATCTGAGAGAAAATAAATAAACCAAAGAACCAGATAATTTGAGCTCTAGTACTTGAACTTGGGAATTGAACCATTACTCACTTTCTGTATTTTTGAATCCACTGTCTTATATTATTGTAGGCTGGATTTTGTTTATACTTAATGTCTGCTCATTTGCTGATCAGGACACTGATGTCTACTGGACATATGTCAACTGAAGTTACATGCATTGCTAGTGTGTTGAAATGGATAAGAGTAGTTCCAGTACATTTTTAGCAATGGATCTTTAGGGAATTAGATACTTCTGCTTAGAAGCAGATTAATGTGCAATGAAACTGAGTATAACATAGCACAGGATGGTACATGTAGCAGCCTCCAGTTTTGAGGATTAAAAAACACAAAGCTGTTCCAACCTGTAGTACTTAGGCTTGTATTTAATTTAATATTTAGTTAAACTTGTAGATCTGTAGTCATAAATCTAACCTGCTCCTCTCAGGCTTTTTGTAACATCCAGATTCCTCAGAAGGCAGAACAAGTGGGGAGGTGAGTAGGTTGTGCCACAACTACAGTTCTAAAGAAGGATATTTATTAAAAATAACTGGGCTGTGGCAACTTACTAAGGCATGTGAATGTGCCAATGGCCAGGGGACGCCTGAGGCAGCAAATTTTTGTTTGAAGCTAGATCACAAGGCCTTTTTTTTTTTTTTAAACAACTGCATTCAGAGCATCTGAAGCTGTTTGTTGTTTTTTAACGTGTGAACTTAGAAAACTGTAAGTGAAGCTTGTGAAGTGGGCTTGGAGTTTGCTGATGTATTTTTATTGGCACTGAGAGACCTTAATCTGAGATTTCTACATTGCTGGGAATGGGATTAGGTTTTCATGGCAGATTCTCTTGTACATCTTATTATTATTATTAAACTTTTTCACTTTGAAACATCCACTCTGGGAGACAGTGTATGTCTTCAGTAACAACGCAGTTATTTTATATCTTTTTGAGTTTTGTACTTGGAAACTGTTGTATTACTGCAGTTTAATATTGCTTAACTGTGGAAGTTTTTGCCTTATTTGAATGCATTAGCCTACTTTTTCTTTTAAAGCGCGTGCTGGTATCTAAGTTAATCACACTTAAAAGTAAGCATGAACAGAAGTACAAGCTCTCAGTATGTGTGTGCAGCTTCTCAGTGCTGTACTTGTATGTAGTGTAGCAAATGTTGCCAGTTTAATAGAGATGCAGCTCGTAACACAGTAAAAACAATTAACACGATAAAGCAGGGTCAAAATCATTCTTCTTTCCCTTGAGAAATAAAGTAATGATGGGGTGAGTAGGTAAGTAGTATAAGATGAGTGACTCCATTCGTTCTCCTATGTTGTGTTGTTGGACTAGCTATCTTAAATCTTTACCTGTGTTTTTGCATTCCACAGCTAAGACTGTGAGATTGTACATCTTCTATTTTGTTCTGGCAGAAAGAGGAAGGAGAAGACATCAATTTGCTGCTGCTGTCTAGTGGGTAAAGCATTAGATCTTGGGCTTGTATATGTGGATTTCTTTCCTTTCTGTCATGGTTGTGTTGATTTGTCTGTTCCCTGCTCCTGGGAAGTAAACATCTGTTTTATAAAAAAAAACCCACAGTGTTTACTTAGGAGGCTGCCTTGAAATTGTTTGTTGTGCTCGTGCACGAATGGTAGGGTGTGCAGGATTGTTGTGTCTGTACCTTTTTACACCCTGAATTTCGAGGGTGAAAAGGAAGGGGGGATGCCAGAGATCTCTGGAAAAGACATTGTTTCATCCCTGAGAAGCCATGACTGCCTTCTGTTTCACTACTGAGGAGGCAGCAGCAGGAGAAGGAAGAGCCCTGGATAACATCTGCTAACAAACAGATCAGGTTACATGCAAGTGAGCTGTAAAGGAAAACTTGGGTTGAGATGGGAATTTAATGGAGGTAATGCATCATGGGAAGAAAACAAAAGTATTGAGCAAGGTATTAAATGGTTACGTTGGACAAGAAGTACTGCCCAGAGAACAAATTGTGCTTTGAAGAAAGATAGCACAGAGCATAATGGAAAATTCCATTGAAAAACAATTTCAGCCACTTCAAATGAGCAGGAGCATTTCATGTCGAGAATCCATACAGCCCACTGGCAAAGACACTGGAATCAATTTAGTAAATATAAGCAGATGATCAAAGCCTAGTATTTTTTACTATAAACAACCTTGCTTGGAGGAGAGGAATACCTCACAGCAGCTGCTCTCATTTTCAGTTACAAGCATATGGAAGAATTCACACACATCTTTTTAAAGGTACTGGAAGAAGTGCACTAATAATATTTTAACTTAATGTCTCTGAAAACAATCCTGAAGTTACTGCAGGTGCTATTGGCATTCTGGGAGTTTCTGGGTGTTTGGGATTGGATGTGGGATGGTATCCTGACCACCCTGATGAATTAATACCATGAGATTTTGGGAGTCTGCAACAAAAGAGGCCAGGAACTGCCTGGCTGGCAGCTCTGTTCCAGAGGGCCTGGTGGTCTTGGCAGACAGCAGGCAGAGCATGAGCCAGCAGCTGGCCCTGGCAATAGGCAAGTCCTTTGGCATCCTGGGCTGTGTTAGTTGAGAACGCTGCTGGTAGATCAAGGAAAGTGTTTGCTTCCCTCTGCTAAGCACTGCTTGGACTGCATCTGGAACACTGTGGTTCAGGGGCCCCCAACATGAAAAAGATGGTAATAAATTTAATCAGAAGACCTCTCTAAGAGTGTGGCTGGAGCACCGTTCCCATGAGAAGAGGCTGAAGGTCCTGCTCAGCTAGGGAAGAGATGGCACAGAAGGACCTAGCAACAGCCTACCTACACCTGTGGGCAGCTCATGGAGAAGACAGGGCCAAGCTCTTCAGGCAGGAGAATGATAAACAGAGTGCAGAAACTGCAGTAACAGACGAGAAGCTCAGACCAGTTGCAGACAGTCTGAGCATCTTGATGTGGCCTTACAATGACCAGTCTTTGAGCAGAAGGTTGGGCTAGAGGCTTCCTGAGGTCTTGTCTGACCTAATGGTCCCACGGGTGCCAAGTACATTCATGGTTTCAGAAAGAACCAAGAAACTAGCAAGGAGTGCTCTTTTCTTTTCCTGTTTATAAAAAGGCAGAACTGGAGGGCACAAAACTTGGGAGTATCTGGTATCAGCCTCATTTGTATTGATGAGACTTTGTGTGCTGGAAGGCCACTGAGTGGGTCTGAGGCGTGGTGTGAAATTCCATGCTGTAGTGACCCAAGTTTCCAATGGGTGCCCTTGGAGAGCGTGATATGCAAAATCCACATCCTACACTTAAAGATAATTGATCTGTCAGATGATGCTGACTCATTATTAGACAGAGGCAGACTTCTCTAAAGAAAGAAATTGTATTTGTGTTTTAGATAGCTTGTTATGTAGCCTTACATAAGAAATAATGAAAGCCTTATTTTCAGGCACCAACCTGAGACCTGAGGTTTTTCCTAGACTTTTCTTTCAAATCTATGGAAGGAAATTTAAATGGATTTTATTGACCAAGGAACTTGTTTTTTTATAAACAAGACCTTTATACCTGAACTCCTTGGACTAAGTTCCAGCATCAAAGGGCACAGAAAACAAAGTCTGCCAGTGAGGTGGCTTTTCATGCTCCAAATATGTCAACCACTCGGTTCTATGTGCTTGCAACGAGTGCAATCTGCAGTGGCAATGATATTCAGGAGTGATTTTTATTATTTTTTTTCTTTCTCTATTTTAACACAGTTAGTGTAACATGTTTAGTAGGAGTATAGCTTCACAATTATTATGTACGGTTTACTTATACTTACATTGAGTTTTTATGTTCATTTTTGTTTTGAGGAAGGCTTTGTAAGAGACCTTGCTTGTCCACTGCAGGCTAAACAGAGTTTTTTGTATTCTTGTTGCTGCTGTGCTCAACCTGTATGGCCAAGCAGCTATGGCCTGCTGTAACCACAAAAAAGCTGTCTATTTTATAATTGCTTAGGCTCTCACTGTGTTCATCCTGAATTGTTTATAGCTAACGTTCATGTAGTATAGCACAGTAGTATAAACAGACCTTCTCCCCAACTCTTTTAATTTGATATTCAATCACCACAAATATTACCAGACTCGTGCAGAAGGCTGCTGGACTTAGGCCTCCAGTGAAGTGTGGACTAAATGAATTAGTCCTGAGACACAGAAATTTGTAGCTGAGTAGGAACTGTGCAATCTGACTGCAAAACATCCTTTCTCCACCCTGCCCACTTAAAAAGAGAAGATTGAAATAGAAGCCCTCTTTCAGGAAACAATGTACTTCACTCTATGGCTGTGTGGGAGAGCAATTGACTACACATCAACTTTCCACAAGTGCTAGAGGAAAATTATAATTGATCCAAGTGAAAGTAGCCATATTCATATAAAGAACATCCTCAAAGCTGAGAGCTCAAATGAAGTGCGCTCTTGCACAATTGTGCACAAGCTGTCAAAGCACGCCTTTCTGAAAGAAAAATAGCAGAGCTCCCTCTCTTTGCTTCCTCTTCAGAAGGTATCAGAAAAAGGGTGAGTTCTGCTTCCAGTTCTGCCATTTCATTCTGAATGTGCATATCAACAAACACTCAACACAGTAGGTGTTATTTCTGGTAGCCAAACAGCTTGCAGATCTGCACTTAGACCAACCTCTCTGTGTGCAACAGGGAGCTCCGTCTGTGTTTGGTGAACCTGGGGCTGGAAGGGAAGCTTCAGCAAATGAGGTTTCTATGCAGCTCATTTCTGTTGGTGCTGTTTCAAAAACTGCAATGAGTTAATGCCAGGAGGGTTTCTCTGGTACAGTGATGCAATGAGGGGACAATAATTTATCCGGTTCCCAATGTGAGAATCACTCAGCCATTTCCAAAGGTCATTTGATGGAGAGGCAGCAGGCCCTTTATTTCAGTGGGAGTGCACATGTGTAACACCAAGGAAGCTTTCTAAGTATCCTAGATTCCTCAGAAGGAGTCTCTCTGCATATTTACTATGTAGTTTGCAAAGAGAAAGACATGGCACAAAAAGATGCTGCCATCATACATGCTTCCTCAAGTGATGAAAGCATCTCAGACAGGCTTTGGTTTTTGAGTGGTCCTGTATGCAGCCAGGAATTGGATTCAACATGACTTGTGGGTCCCTCCCAATTCAGGAAATTCTGTGATTCTATGATTCCATCAAGCATTGCAGCGAGCAAGAAGAGCCATTTTAGCCTGCTCCAGGGGCAGCAAGTGGGCACATAAATCACAGGACCACAGAATCATTTGAGTTGGAAGCAACATTTAAAGACCTAGTGCAACTTCCCTGCAGTGAACAGGAACATCTGCAGCTCAGTCAGGTTGCTCAGAGCCTTGTCCATCCTGACCTTGAATGTCTCCAGGGATGGGGCATCCTCCACTTCTCTAGGTAACCAATCCAAATCTCCTCTTTTTTTGTTTGAAAACATTTCCCCTTTTCCTGTCATAGCAGATCCTGCTAAAGAGTCTGTCCCCTTTTGTTTTATATCCCCTCTTCAGGTACTGAAAGGCCATTATTAGGTCACCTCAGAGCCTTCCCTTCTCCGGGTTGAACAGCCCCAGCTCTCTCAGCCTGTCCTCGTAGGGGAGGTGTTCCATCCTTGCATCATTTTGGTGTCCCTCCTCTGGAAGCACTATGATTAGTCCATCATGTCTCTCGTGTTCTGAGGACTCCACATCTGGACAATGTCCAGCTGGCAGCACACCTCCTGGTGAGGTGCCTGCCTGTCTCAGGGGCTCCCACTACAGCATCACAGTCAAGGTTGGGGCTGCACATCCCATTAATCTAATGCAGAAGGAAGATGAGTCACACCTAAACTGGATTTCTAAAGGAATTTCCTACAGGCTGTGCAGTATGGCCATCCTTCCCCAAAAGCCACTGAGCTTGAAAGTAAAATCATACAACTAAAGTTAGTATGGTTTAATTTGTATTTTGAGAGCCAGCTACTGAAAGGTGTCTATGGCTGGTGTCTATGGGTGACATATTCCAAGTTGCTTCAGGCATCCAGCAGCCCAAACCACTGCTTTAGAAGTTCTTGCTGGCAAAGGACAGCTGGAGTTCCTGGGCACTGCTGAAACACTGAGATTTTCAGCAAGTCAGACAGACAGATGGACAACCACAAAGTCCCTGCACTGCAGGCAAGTGGGACAGCCCCTGCTGGAGGCCTATCAACAGCAGGAATCCTCCCCCTGCCTCCAACTGTGGGGGAGTGCTTGGATGGCATGAAATCTCTAACAAGGCAGAACGAGAGACTCTGACTTGTTTTGTTGTGTACTCAAGCATGCAGAATGTAATTCTGCTCAGAGCATTCGTATTTCACATCTGCAAGTTGTTGTGTTTAACTGCTTCCCCCATCTCACAGCAGCAGGTGGATGGATGTGCAGCCACACTTCCTGGCCTGGTTCCTCCCACCTGGCCCTTCTCCAGGCTGTGAAAAATAACGTCCCATGTATTCCAGGCAGGCAAAAGACATGGTCCTGAGCCTGACACGGGGACTGAGGGAGAAGTTTTCTCAGAAGTTGTATCTTTAAGATCTGTAGGTGTCGGTGTTCCTTTACTGTGTCACTCGTTATTTATGGCTAGGTCATATGTAATTGTCTGTTGTGCAACACTGGATACCAACCCCATCGGAAGTCCAGGCTTCGTTGGGCTTTAGAATAGATCATAAATCGTTAGGCTGAATTGTGAAAAAGACAGTTATTGCAGGAGCTTTGTATCAGGAAGAATCCTATGGAGCAGCACCAGAAATGAGTCTGGCTGATTAGGGTAATTAAGTGAAATGCTCACCACAATAAGAAGGATTATACTTACACCCTATACACTCTTTATGCTTGATTGCTGCCAGAATGAAGATGCAATAACATAACTTCTCTTTTTTTCTAAGAACAAATAATGAAGTTAAGCTGTAAACAGACTGTAGTCCTTGCTTTGTAAGGGGAACTTGCGGTTGCTTTCTGTTGATAACATCTCTCACTGAGGTGTGGTAAGTGAGCTTCAGCAGTTAACTGTACATTTTCCATACTTATCTTTCTACAGCAGCAAATTACATTGTGATTTGTGGCTTTCAGAAGAGCAGTGGTTAATCTGGCCTATTCATGAGCACAGCCAAGGCTGGGTGGGGTTCACAAGGCTGCAGCTCACTTTGAAAGCACCCCAGATGCTGCAGGGCTGTGCCTGAACCACAGGGCCTGGGTTCGACTGACTGTGCCATCTGAGTTCAGGAGGGCATCAGCCCCTGCCTCAGCCTTAGGCCTGTTGTGACAAGACAAGGGGAAATAGTTTCAAAAAAAAAAAAAAAAAAAAAAAAGAGGAGATTTGGATTGAATATAAGAACTTTTTTACAAAAGGTGATGAGGCACTGGGGCAGGTTGCCCACTAATGTGATGCATCCCCATCCCTGGAGGCGTTCAAGGTCAGGCTGGACAGGGATCTGAGCAACCTGATCTAGCTGTTGGTGTCCCTGTTCTCTGCAGGGGAGTTGGATCAGATGATCTTTAAAGGTCCCCTCCAGCTCAAATTATTCTATAGTTCTATGACTCTACTTGTATTCTATACTATAGCTGAAGCCCTAAGTCTTTGGTGCTATTTCTGCTGTGGAGACCCATTACAGTATTCCACAGAGGTCAAGAGAAGATTTCCAGATCATTCCCGGAAATGGAATTGCAAGCTGGTTTGGGGTACTTACAAGGAGACACTGCGCTGCAGAACTGCTAATTATTTCTTCTCTTGTGATTCATAACGATGACGCACGCAGGGACTCCTATACCAGGCACAGCAGAGCCAGCTGTTGCACTTGCAGAAATGCACTGTCCTGGCATTTTAAGCCATCAGAAACATGCACTGAGGAGAGGAGTATGACAAACTCAGTTGTAAAGAGGCTCCCCTCCTCAATGCAACCACGTTGGCCTGTTCCCTATCGTTAGATTTTGAAATAAATTCACAATCTTCAGGTTGGTGCCTTGAGAGTACATCTCCTGGTCAGTCCTTTGGCCCAGAAGATTTTGGTACACTACAGAGGGTGTGATAGAGACTGCATTTAAAATGCTTGCATTCATCTTTGCTGGCAATTTACAGGGAGTAGCCTAACCACTCTCTGTAAGACATCCTTGTGGTCCCATCACAGGTTTTTTGTTTGCTTGTTTTGTTTTTTTCCCCCCAAAATGTTCCACCTTCCATGGAAACACTCAAATAGTCACTAATCTGGAAAGACAGATTGAGACCACACAGATGTGATTTGTGTTCCAGGATGAATCCATAAATATGTTTGAGGGAGAGGAAGGGCACAGGTACAAATCCTTTCACAAAATGGATAGAAAGTGCTCCAGCAAGATGATGCAATGTTTTACTGTTCCAGAGAAGCCTCTAACCCTAAAACCTACTTTCAAATACCCCAGATAAGTCTAAATGGATTTCCTTGTGTCCCATATAGAAAAAATACTGAGCTTTGGGAACAGGCAGAACCTCTGGAGTGCAAGGAAAGAAGTGAGAAGGAAAGGCCAGCAAAGGAGTATTGCAGCAACATAAGATAATGGGGATCTAGCAGCACCTTCACTTGAATAACTCATTCAGCTCATCTGTGGGTCCTGACTCTGCCATTTCCTTGGCTGTACTTTCACCCGCTTTTTCTCTGAAAAAGAGGTTTTCATAGAAGCAATTGTTTTGTCAACTTTGTCTCATGATTCTCTGGCAAATCAGGTTGGATATTAGGAAAAATTTATTCTCTGCATGTGCAGTAATGCACTGGCACAGGCTGCCCAGGGGATGGAGTCACCATCTCTGGGGGTTTTCAAGAAATATGTGGATGTGGCACTGAGAGATCTGGTTAGTGGGCATGATGGGGATGGGTTGATGGTTGGAAGAGATGATCTTAGAAGTCTTTTCAACTCTATGATTCTATGGGTCTCTATGAGTCTCTATGAGTTCTCTATGAGTCTTTTCAATTCTATGATTCTGTGATTATGAAGTCCAAAGAAATGTAATTAAATACTAAAGAACTGGGTGAGCAGTGATGGATTAAGTATCCAGGGTCCTATACAGATCTTGGGGTGAAGTTGGTTTGACTGTGTTTAACAGGTGCACATGGTTTACCTGATGAAAAGGTGTAATTTGGTATTACCTTCATTTGGTAATCTGTAAGCTGATTTTGTTTGTGAGGTATCTAATGGAAAGACAGCTCTGAAAACAATTATCCCCCAGAGGGAAGAGCATGAGCTTTGTTCTGGCACAGTCACCCCATCTGGAGGGGCAGGTGCTGCTCTTTGTCCATTCAAACAGCATTTTTTCCTCAGGGTTTTTTCTTTGTATCCTTTGTTACAGGGGCTTGAAGCAGATCTATCCAGTGAACCATGCTACCACTTCATCTTGTACAGGCTGTCAGATACACAGAAAGCCTCGTCAGTTCTGGGTGAAACTGGTCCTTATTACTGTGGAGGCTAGAAATGTGTGTCATGCTGAAGGATGGCACAATCCCATCTTCAATATGTGAGTTGCGTTCTCTCAATGCAGACAACTGAAGCATGCACCAGCCATCACAGGAACGTGGCAGGATGAAAGGAGCAATGTGGGTCCAACAAGGTGGACGTACCCTTTTTCCAGTGTGGATGGGGATACAAATCTGCCAAAGCTATGGTGTTCTTTGGGCCTTGGAGTGGGGGTATGGAATTGGGAGCCTAAAAGAGCCTTCTGTCTGATGCTGAGTCCCCCAGCTCAGTCAGAGAGTTGCTGCCAGCAGACAGCACAGTAGTACTCTTCACACAGTGAAACAATTTAATCATGGTTTCAAAACCTTCATGCCTTGCTATTGCTAATGATTGAGGATTATAAAATAATAAACCTTGTGAAACGAGAATAGGTTAAAAAAATCTTGAGTGATTGCAAGGTTGAGAGAGCCAGAATATGTCAACAACGTGTTTTAATTACACAGTGTATTAGTTCCTCCATCACTGCTAGAGCTTTCAGAAAATGAGCTCTGAAAAAACAGTCTGGAATGACTCACAGGTGTCTGGAGAGGCCAGAATACTTGTCTCGATGCAAGTTTCATCACAGTAGCTCAAGACATTATTGTGGAATGATGTCACCCAGGGAAAATGTCACTTACTAGAGCTGCCCAGAAGTTTGCCTTTATTAAGTAGGTTGAATAGTTCAGCTTGTGTTAATGGTTAAGCTGGCCCAACATCTCTCACAGATTGTGTTTTCCTTAAATATCTTTTTGGAGATGAGATGGGGCAGGGGCTTGAGGAGACTTAACATCAATTGCAAGCCTGCATTTTTACCTACCACGTGGGTTTGTAGATATCTGCTTTGACATTTCAGAATTAAAAATAGCTCCAGCTGCTAAGAATGGAGATAAATAATCACATTTGAAAGACTTCAGGGAGCTCTCCGTTTTACTCCATAGACTTTCATACAGATACCATTCTTTTAGAATCATAGAATCATAGAATGCCTTGGGTTGGAAGGGACCTTTAAGATCATCTGGTTCCAACCCCCTGCTATAGGCAGGGATACCTCCCTCTAAACCAGGTTGCTCAAAGCCATATCCTGCCTGGCATTGAATGTCTCAGGGAGTAGGCATCCAAAACCTCACAGGCAACCTGTTTCAGTGTCTCACCACCCTTAAAGAATTTCTTCTTCATATCTAGTCTAAATCTACCCTCTTCCAATTTAAAATCATTTCCCCTCATCCTTTCACAACATGCCCTTATAAAAATTCCCTCCCTGGCTTTCCTGTAGGCCCTCTTCAGGTATTGGAAGGCCGCTATCAGGTCTCCTCACAGCCTTCTCCAGGCTGAAGAGCCCCAGCTCTCTCAACCTGTCCTTGTAGGGGAGGTGCTCCAGCCTTCTGATCATATTTGTGGCCCTCCTCTGGACCTGCTCCAACAGCTCCATGTCCTTCTTGTGCTGGGGCCTCCAGAACTGGACACGGGGCTCCAGAACTGGACGCAGTACTCCAGGTGGGATCTCCTGAGAGCAGAGTAAATGGGCAGAATCCCCTCCCTTGACCTGCTGATCACAATTCTCTTAATGCAACCCAGGATATAGTTGGCCTTCTGGCCTGCAAGCACACATTGCCAGCTCATATCTAATCTTCCATCAACTGACACCCCCAAATCCTTCCCCTCAGGGCTGCTCCACCCAACCTGTATCTGTGCTTGGGATTGCCCCAACCCAGGCGCAGGACCTTGCACTTGTCTTTGTTGAACTCCATGAGGTTGGCATGGGCCCTCTTCTCAAGCCACTTCTTTTTTGAGGATCAGCTGGCTTGACCAAAATGCCTGTGTAACAGAGTTTAACCAGGAAGCCGTTAGAAACAGCAAGCAAGATAAATAGTAAGATAATAATAAACATCAAGCAAATAAATAATGAGAATCAATGGATGACAAAAAGCGAACTCTACCCTGATATGTGCAGCATTTTTTGCTGAGTACTGAGGTCACCATATTGTTCCCTAATGAGCTTCCCTATATCTGCAGCTGCTGCTGTTTGCTGCCAAGGAATCAAGGGGCTCCAACCTTCTCTGCTTCCACCAGGCCACACCCTAGTGGGTAACAGGGCTGATTATTGACTCATTGGAAATATGGGTTCAAATGTTTCTAAGTGGTCTCCAACCACTGAGAAAGAAAATGATAGTTCTAAACTGCAGTGTGTAATCGAAGTAAAATGATTCTGAGTGCCAGAAGATGGAAGGCAAAAAAAAAAAGAGGGAGAAGAGAGACTTGCTGAATAGTGACAAATGAAATAAAATATTGCAGACATTACCCAATTTTTTCCTAGCCTGCTCTTTCTGTATTTCATCTCCCCTCCCCCCCCCCCCCCCCCCTCCTTTCTGCCCTAAACTGAGCTGCTGGATTCCCTGCCCTTATCCCTAGGCAGGGAGATCAGGAAACCCAGAGCACACTGGGCAAGCTCTTTGCTCAGTGTTTTAAAGCACCTCTGGCAATTCCACTGCACAAAATCCTGTCTACCTTGACCTAGTTTGAACTCATTTCTTAAGAACACTATCTCAGTTGATGTTGGAAGTTTCCAATATCTTTCAGGAAGCATTCTGAGTGCAATGCATTATGCTTAGCCTTCTTTATGGCCCTGATGCAGCACTTATGTGTGGGCACAACTCCATGCACAGCCACCCTTGCTCCAAATTCTGCAGTGCCTCTGCTGAGAAGCAATGGGTCAGCATCTCATCATGCCCCCTGTCTGCCCCCAGACTAACTGCAGAAATTAATGATCCAAGGGAAGGACTGAATCAATCAAACCCAAGCTGTGGCCTTCTTTGGAGAATGCCAGCATCAGCTGATGCTGCCACAGCCGTGTAGGTTTGTTGGCTCAGGTACTTCATCCAGTAAAATGCTTAGAGCCAGAAGGAGTGAAGCCAGTGTTATACACGGGTATGACTGGAATTCATCCAGAAAGCAACAGGAAAGCCTGGGTTTAAACTTGAAGTAGTACATGAAGAAATGAGTTAAGTTCTAAGCATGTTTTTCAGCTTTAACCCTAAATATATATGGATATAAGGAAATTAATATAAGGAAGAAGGTTTTTATGATAAGGATGGTAAAGCACTGGAACAGGCTGCCCAGAAATGTGATGGATGCCCTGACTCTGGAGATGTGAAAGGTCAGGCTGGATGGGGCTCTGAGCAACCTGATCTAGCTGTGATTGTTCCTGATCATTGCAGGGTAGATGGACTAGATGGCCATTAGGTGTCCCTTCCAACATCAAGGATTCTATAATATCCAAATCACTCCTATAGCTCTGTGCATAGAAATATGTATGCAGATACGTACATACTTACACACATTTGTCTGTGAACACAGACTGAATTAGCATTTAACATTTTCATATTACCCTAAGTGTTACTGAAAGATAAGATGCTGAAAAATGCATTCAAGGATCTGGTGCTCCATCACATGCATTCTCACAGGTATCACAAATTTCTCTGGGCTGTGCCAGCAAAGGATAGAACAAGTGAGGATCCCTGGTCATAGGCATTCCATTCACTGCCTGCTCATCTGCCTCCCACCCACTTCTGTTTCTTTTCTTGGATTTTTCTCTTCTTGTGTGGTTTTTTTTCCCACTTATCTCCTCACAGGATATGAGTAACAGCCTCCAAAGTCAAACTAAGTTACTCACTTCCTCCATATGGGATCACAGGTCCCTAAAGCACACATTCTGCAGAATCACACAAATATTTGTATGCCTGCCCTACAGTAGGAATGAGATCTGGGAGAGTGGCCCTGTGAGATTTCTTGCATTCCGTGGGTTCTATCAGGTGAGAAAAAACACCAAAGTGCTTGTTTCATGAAGTATTTTTATTTCTGAAGAATGAAGCTATATAGAAGCCTTTAAAAATTGATGTCATTAAATATATTATATGATTTGGTGGAAAAGGAGCATGATCTTGTATTTACTTCAAGGTTTCTTATCAGTTCTTATTCTACTTACACTACTTTGTCCAGGAAATTGCTTAGCTGTTTTCTAAAGGTAAAATATTCTGCTTAAGTTCAGAGGACACAAAGTTTGCATTTACAAAAACAAGAGTGTTATCAGAGTTAGAAATAACATAAAATCTGACTGTTGGATTTGAATAGTCCCTCACACTTGTGGTCCTTTGAGCTTCTTAGGAACCTGTCCCAGTACTCATCTGAACTTGAATCTCTGTGGTGTCTACACAGGGCTGATTATGAAGCCCCACAGAGTGAACTTAGCACTTCAGGTCAACTGACTGCATCTTCATGTAGTTACTCACAACTTCCTCTTGAGTTATGAACCTTTCTGAGCCTTACAGCCCCTTCTGAGCACACAGTGGAGTTGGTATGAAGGGATTGATGATTTTGGGTTGGGGACTCAAACACAAGCAAGGATGCAGCCACCATCCTCCCACGGTGCCAAAGGAAAGCCAGTAGAGTTATCAGTGGTCTTAGGGGGAAAAAGAAGCCATACAAATGTTACACATCGTCTCCTGTCCAGATAAAGCTTGTATCTGACTTGTTGAAGCCAGAGGTAAACCCCAGTCACTACTCAAAGCATTGCAGTAAAACAGTAGTTTCAGTGTAAGAGCAGCATCAAAATACATTGTCTGGAAGAAACATATACCGCTGATGTATTTCTCTTGTGATGTCAGGAATAGGCTTCTCAAAAACAGGTGAGTTGATGATATAGCTGTCAGAAAATGCAGGTGCTCCTAAGAGTTTTTGTGCTCTAAGAGGTTGCTCCCCTGGAGATAACCTCAGGATTCCTACAAGTCTAGCTGGAGTTAGCTGAGCTGCGAGGGGGGAGACGGGAAGGCTGTGCCAGTGATGCTAAGCAGTCACACGGAGGAGGGCTCAGCAGCATCTGAAAATGCTGCTGCCAAGCTTCTGCTGGGCAATTTTGGAAAGAAGGAAAGTCTTTTTATGGAGCTGCCCTTTAGGAGTCTCCTCTTGCTGCCATCTATTTGCTTACTCACATGCCTGGAGCACTTTGCTTTTTAAAGTAGTGCCTGCTGTAACTGATTGTGACAGCTTTGTTTCAGCTTCTGCAGATTGCTGCCAGGCCCCTAAGATCCCTCCTGCAAGCACTGCCCATGGCAGCAGAGGGTTGAAGAGGGAGTGAGCTGAATCCAACCTGTGCTTTGTCCTGCCTGGCACTGCTGTGCCAAAGCAGAGAAGCTCCTGCAGCACAGCACAAAAGGTTACTACATCCATTCCCTTTCCTTCAGGGTTAAATCCCAGCCTTGAGGATGCTGGAGGTTAAAGTACCATTGATCCTCCACTCATCGTGCCAGTATCTACACCAAGGACCGCTGTTGGCCTCAGAGAAAAGATTCCTCAATAAATCTTTTATCGTCTTTTTTAGAGGTTAAACATATTGGTTCTTTTCCTGGTACAAAATCATACTACAAATAAAAAACCTTGGAAAAGTCTGTGCAGAATTTTTTTTTTTCCCCTTGGGAGGAAGGAGAGTCACCTGATTGCCAAACCCTGATTATTTTTTGCTTTAGTTTCTGTAATGCTTCAAACCTTTGAAATGAAGACCTCTTCAGCATTATTCAGCGTCAAAACACCATAGGTTTGTCTGCTCCATGACACTGATCATTGCTTGCACCTCTAAATGGATTAAAACATAGAGAAAAGGAGGCTGAGAGGGACAAGAGCAGTGGCAGGAAAGAGAATTAAAGGGGTCTGAGAGACAGGGTGCATTCCAAAGGTCCAGTAATTCCAATGTAATTCCAGTAATTTTCTGCCATACATCAGATAGACAGGCTACAGGGGAAGAGAAAGGACTTGCTTAACTCAGGTTAAGTGCTGTGGTTTACACAGAAAAGAAAAGCAATAACCGAGAACAAACAGAAAGCAAGTAGCTGGGGAAGTGCCTGCGAGTAAAGCTGTCTGTGTTAAAGATGTGATTCCATAGCTCCTTGAGGGAGACTTGGTATTTCTGACACTTCACGGAAATGTAGAAGTAAAACCAAAATGTATGATTCTATATTCTTTATATTTCTGAAGAAGAAGGCCTATGGGGGAAAAAAAAAAGGATTTTTACCTCTACTAGGTTTACTCCATGAGAAAGAAGAATGCCTTTCTATGCGTGTATGTAGAGAGCCACAAGGCTGGTTTGCTTTTAAGCTTGAAGGTCACCATTAAACAAAGAGCATGGTCAGAATATTGAGTTATATTTAGGGACAAAAACAAAATAAAGGAACCGGATATTCTGTATTTTGTAAATGTGGCACTTTTATTACCTATTTGTTGTTGCTGCGCTATAAGAAAGATACTCGAGTATATATTATTATTCTCCACACTGTTTTCATTCCCCATGCTTCAAAATCAGTGAAATGCAAAATTTCAGGTTAGCTGTGGAAATGCCTGCATGTGTCTGAAGCGATTTTCCTTCCAGACACCCTTTGTCACAGTCTGGGAGATCAGATTGGGTCAAGCTGCTATTTGACCTCACGATTTAGCTTCTTGCAATTCTTGATGGTCAAACCCTATCCAGCTTTAAACAGTCTCTTTGTTTACCAGTAATAAATCTGTTTTCATTCTCCTTTTTCAAAGTCATTGGCAATTTGTCCCAAGAGTTATTGATATTTCCTGAACAAGCATCCATAAATCAATCATCTCCATTCGACCCCTTCTCATGCCTTGAGCTTTTCCATACTGGTTCAGCCAGTGCTCTGCACATCCCAGCCTTGGACAGAATTAGCTAATGTCATGGCTACTAATGAAGAAGCATTATTATTGCACAATGGGAAAATTCATTGCAGTCAGGAGGACATTGCCAGAAAGGTATTTGAAGTGTTGTACTGATGGTGGAGGACCACAGGCAAGCGTTTGCCAGCAGGCTGCACTCACTCAGTTCTCCAGCTTGACATCCACATTCCTCATTTTGCTTGTCCAGTGTTGGAGTCAAGAAGCCCTGGACATCACATCATAGCAGCACCACAGAGAACCCTTCCCAGCCTCACTTGGAACATGTGAGGTTTTGATCTCTTCGTTACATTTCTGTAAGTACACCCAAAGTCGTTGCCACTCAAAAACTATTCTGGATTACTTGGGTATTTGAGTAAGGACTTGTCTAATACAGGTCTCCTGGTACATTTCCAGACAGTCCTCTCACACACAATGGGCACTCCAACACCTGAGTTTTGGGCTTTTGGTCTTGGTCTGAAATTGTAGGTAGAAGACTGAAATCTGACATGATGTTTTTCTGTTATCTTACTAGGAGACCGCATCTAAAGACTTCCTTCTGCCTTTAGGTAAAGGAAGCAGAAGACAAGCGGGTTAGGTTGTGCCATCAGCTGGCCTCCTGTCAGATAAGCACACAGTCACTCTTTCTGATAGGAACACGCCCTTCCCATCACTCTTCAGCCTGCTCCTTTGCTTCAGGGAAGCTGTAACAAAAAGGTCACATATTTCACTTTACTCTCACTAGATGATAACAACATAAACTGGCTTTCTCACACCTGCATTATCTCAGCTGCATTCTTAGCTGCAGTTGTACCTGTGGGAAGGGTTCACCTCTGATTTTCCAGAAAACATCAGCTTATCACTTAACCAACCTATCCCCTCAAGGAATCCTTTCTAATCCAACACTTCTCAGCGTGACGACAGGACATGCTCCTGTTTCTGTCCCATTGCCCTGTTTGCAGTGCACAGGCAGTGACCTCGGTTCGCCAGGACAAACAGGGCTCTGAGTCATCTTGCTGACTACTTCTGAGACACACTGGCTGATACCGTCTACTAAATGTAGGCTGGCTGGATCTATGTATCAGAATAAAAGCCTCAGCTCTGGTCTTTAACCTGAATTCCCCTTTTTAACAAGTCACAGCATCCATAGACGCAGTGTGACGCAGGAGGCTCATCCTGCTGAGCATAGCCTCGCTGCCTGGCTCCAAAGGCATCAGCAACGGGACAGGGCCTTCAGTGACCCTGCACCCTGTACTTTAAGGTTGTTTTGGGATGTCACAGAGGGGCTGTGAGAGTTGGACACTTCCATTGCATGGAGGAGCTCCTTGGAGAAAACAATCTCAAAAGATATCTGTGTGTAAATACACACAGGGTCAGAAAAGGGAACTGTGTCAAAAAGAAGAAGTGTTTTATAAGGAATTAAAGGGGACAGCTGGGAGAAGTAACTCCCTAACAGCAGCCCAGGAATGGCTGAGAGATGTCATGTTAGTAGCATGGTGCTGGTACATGGCACCTCTTCAGACAGACATGAAGAAAAGGGCAAACAGCAGAGTGTGTCAAAGCAGCTGTGCGCTGGGGCAATCCCCGGTGCTCTCCTCCACAGATTCTCCTCTTCTTACTGCACAGATTTTTGGGGCACTGCTCCGAATAACACTGTGCCTCAGCTATTCATACAGGGAAGAGAAGATAACGGGAAAGGTGTCTGTATAGCCCTAGGGACACTGAGCAGTGCAGCACCCCAATACGCCTCTCAGAGCTTTCTTGTCCCCAGAATAGTAGGCCTGATATTAAATTGCCACTCAGGTTGCTTCAGAGGTGTAGGTAGGAACATGAGAACACCTTCTGAACTGTCTAACAGCTGTATGTGTGACTGCCATCCATCCTCTGTAGGCTTTTAAATGTTTGCTTCTTCAGTGGTATGCAAGATTAATATAATGCTATTACTCTTCTCCCATAGCAGCAGCTGAACTTTCAAAATGTTACTGAAATACATACATAGAAGATAATTAGTATCAGTTTGCATGTATCCTTAAATTTTTCTGTCAGCAAATCAAAAAAAGGTGATTTTTGTATAAATATCTTAAGAGGTCCTCTTCACTGCCAGAAATAAACAGACAAAAGACCTTTTTAAGTGGTGCATTACTTGTTTTAAAGAGTGGGTGGAAAACTGACACACTTCCTTATTTATCTGCAGGAGAAAATACAGTGCCACATTATGCAAGGGAATTTCCATTTAAAATAACTGAATACTTAAAAGTCACTCTCTAGGTCATTAAACAAAACACTCAGTCATTCTAAAGCTGGAAACAGCCACTAGTATCATCTTATCTGACCCTCTTCGTAATGGAGACAACTGAACATCCATTTTCCTTTGATACTTCACTTTTTGGCTAATGTCCATTTCCAGAAAAGGGTCTAGACTTGATTTAAAAACTTACAAAGAAAAGAAATTGCTGTTTCTTGTGTAAGTCTATTGCAATTCGTAATGGTACTTAAGGACATGTACTTTGATTTTTCTGGCTTTATGCACCAGCCAGTCAGCTTGGTTTATGCCTTCCTCTACAGAATGATGGATGAGCTCTCCCTTCAGTTATACACAGTGGTATCTAATAAGATTTGATTACAGAAGTAGGAAGACACTGTTGCATGTCTCAGAAGTACAGAGGAAGTTTGGGAAAAAGTGAAAAGGGGAAAGAAGCCTCTGGTAGGGCAATCTGTTAGAAGTGTCTCAAACTCACTGTGGTTGTAGAGGGTCAGACCATGCATTAAAGAGGTTCTGCAGTCTTCACTAAGGCAAAACATCCATCAAGGTCTGATGGGTATTTCAGATCTGTAGTTGTAAGGATTAAAACAGCTTTCCATATTTACACATGTTTAAAATGTTCCTGATAAGTGCCATCCATATAATTTTAATTTCCCTTCTAATAGCATTTTTTCCTTATTCCACTGTTTTAACTCCCTTAGCTAGTGCAATTAGACATTCAGAGATGGCCACTCTGCTACACTGGATCAGGAGATCTTGAGCAGACTTGCCTGGTGATGTGGGTTGGAAGATGGGGGTAAAACGTTCATTCCCGTGTCTCCATCCTACAAGGCCTCCATGGGTGACCTCCACTGTTGACATCACCCTCTCCAAGAACTTCTCCTAGCTCATGCTGCCTTTGTGGCAGGATGGAGCTGGTCAGCAGTTCTCCTGCTGAGGGTGGGATACACGAAGCATGGAAGATAACTTGACAAGACTGGAAACAAAATGTTCCAGGAGATGCTGCCCTCTCAGAGACACTGTAGGGGCATCATAGCCCAAGGGACCGATGAATAGGAACAGCAAGAAGTTGCTCCTAGGTCAGTAGATGCAAGGTGAGCCATTTCAGTGTCCTCAGAGTTGAAGAAGGAACCTAGTGCATGTACAGCAACAGTAGCTTCTGGATGCCTGCTTTGAAAGTCATAGTTGTAAGGCCAGTTAATGGAAGAATTTCCAGATTTAAGGTGACCTCTTTAACTTACCAAAGCTTGATATTCTGGCTAAAATGTTTCTTAAGATGTTTTTGATCTTTTTGTCATGTGACATTGCAGTTAGCAGCATGCACGTGTATCCCTGAGTCACTCTGACTCTTTCAACATCAGTGCAGCCGCCTCGCAGTTACAGCTGTTTTCTCAACAAGCTCTCTGATAAGGAAGGGGAAGGCGAGGGTCACTGTTTCTGCCTGCCAACAAGTCCAGTAATTCAGCATGAAATCAGTTTTCTTTTGGAAAATGACCTTTGCAGGTATTATGGTAAACTAGAAGGTCAGTAAGGGGTTTATCTCTCAAACAGGAATACAGATAAAGTGGCAATTTATTTGCCTTGTGAACAGCACAGAATATATCTACTTCACTCGGATGTCTATGTAGAAACATATGAAACACAGTTTCATTACTGGGTTCACATTCACTGGCTGATATTTCATCTAACAGTCAAATCATTTCTGGAAAAATATTTCCTGTATATCAAAAGCAGTTTCCTTTCAACACTGAACAGAGGGAAAGCAGCAGACACTTTTTCTGCAGCCCCAATTAAGCAGATGCTGATGGAAGAGGAATGGAAAAGAGAAGACTTTCAATGTTAAAGCATGTTCTGGCAACAGTCCTAACCCTTACCAGTTGATTCTAGCAAATTTGAAACAAATCTCCAGGATGAGAATTTCCAGAAATATGTTTAACTATGACCAAGGAATCAGCATCCAATGGACTTTTTATCACATTGGCAGACTAAAAGCAATCATTGTGTGATTCATGTCCTGAAAGCACAGCATATTTTGGACCACGCAGTGCTTCACAAGAGACAGCCCTCAAAATTCAGAAGACTTAACAAAGCATAAGTAAGAGCTGGACACAACCACTGCTAATTATATGGTCTTGCTCATTGTAAGCAAATAGGAGTCTGGAAGGGTATACATTACAAAACCAATAGGCATGTAACAATGTCTGTTAATCTACTTGATGGTCGCATGTTGCAACATATCTGAGTTTTTTTGTTTTGTTTTGTTTTGTTTTGTTTGAGAAAAGGTGTGCTCTTATAATCAAAGTCACTGACGTTTCCAGGTACATTAATATGTCTCAATTTTCCCATGCACTGTCTACATACCAAAACAGACATTTCCCAAAGATAAATTCACAGATCTGGAAGGGTAAGATGGGTCTCAGGAGATCATCTCATCCAACCTTCTGCACTCAGGCAGGCTAAAAGCATCTGGACGCCATCCCTGACACTTTCATCTTCCTCACATTAAGAAATCAATACCACACTCTGGAAAGTCCTAACACTTTGCCAGACTTTCACATGAGAAGACTTACCTACTATCCTACTTAAATCTTTTAAGCTACAGATGGAATTGAGTCTTTCCTGCTCTTCCATAAATGGACATGCAGATTAACATACAGGTGTTGCCCCATCTGTTCCAATCCTTTCTAAGCTACTACGCCTTTCTCAGCCTTCTCTTATCAATCCCATGTCTTCACCTTCCTTCCCCTGTGTTACATTTTCTGTGCCTCTTAGCACACTTGTTGCTTTTGCAAGCTTTTGCTTCTGCTGTACCTGCTTCCAGATGAGGCAGATGAGTCTTTGCACAACACTTCAGGTTCCACCATCATATAGGTAACTTAGAAAGAGGCTCAAGCTTAGCAAAAGTGACATTTCCAGAGTCATCCAGAAGCACCACAGAGCATTTGCCAATAGTTATCCTCCAGGGGTTGTGTCTGATCTTAATTTATGCTGAAAGAAGTTTTATACCAAATGACTAGAGCCAGCCCTGGATCACGCAGTGATGCCAAAATTTTTCTAAGCCAAATCACCAAAATCCTGTGAGAGAATTTATTTTTTGTTTCCAAGCTCAAACTTCAGAAATGCTGAGTTGTTTAGATTGAATTGTTCCAGAAATAATAAACAAGTACAGGGGCAGGGGAAAGGAAGTGTTTGGGGTGAAATACCACGTCCTGAATGGGGACTTGTGACGCATGGTCAGTATGGCTGTACTTCCATTTATCCTACATGGGAAAACAAAGTCATGCCCCACTATACAGTGCAGCTAGAAATACTGAACTGTGTTCACATCAGTTTCCAGGAAGCAGAAAACTTTGCGTCCTTCTAGCCATCATAAAGACATAAAGAAGCCTTGTTCAAGGTCAAAGTCAGTCAATAGACTGCTCAGGGTGAAACTAAGCAAGTCTTATATTTTAATAACTACGACAGTGCTCTCCTTTTCTTCTGATTTCAGATAGTGTCCACCTGCGTAATCTTAGCTCCAAGTCAGAAGATCTCCTCAGGTGTCTATAGCTGAAATATTAGTGAAGGTCAAAGGGAAACGAGGTTTCTCCTAGAAGAACCACCTTGTTTCATGTTCTGTTGATTTGAAACACTCTACAGAAATATTAGAGGGGTATAGTGTGACTAATAAACAGTTACTGAAGTTAGCTCTCAGGCAGCATATACTCTTCCAAAAAGATCTTTTAAAAATATAGATTCCCTTACTGAACTACATCTGAAATGAAGAATCCCTTTTTCAAAAAAAAACCCAACAACATGATATACTGGACTGTGAGGCTGAAGAAGAATTTAGAGTCATGATCTGAAAGGTGTCTGAACAGCAAACAAGGAACTGCATTTGTTTGCCTACAGACTTTGTCAGTGACTGCATCTGTTTTCTTACTCCACTCAACAGAGGGGTATTTTTAAGGCAAGAATCTGTGTAGTTGCATATATGTTTTTTGAACTCTCTGAGGTTGCCAAAGGCTGTTGTGTAGACGAATAATCACTGGAAAAAATGCACTGATAGTACTATTGTGCTCATAAGCTACTTTGGATGTACGAGATAGAAATGACCCCGTGTCCACATAGAACAGATACTAAAATAAGGTTCTTAGGTGAATGTATCTGAAATGCATTGTAATTGCCACTCTTTCATTCACTGGTTTGCAGATGCTTGAGAAGTCAGGTGCATGGAATAAACCTTACCTAAGTGCTTTGGCTGGCAGAGAGAAACGCAAAGGAAAGATACTGCAGTAGCATTAGGCAAGGAAACATCTTGCAAAGGCTCTTTACAAGGCTGGAAAACATAAAAGCAACAGCAAACTAGCTATGAAACAGCAAAGTTTTTCTATTTATTTATTTTTTTTACTTCTATATAATTATATGTCGTAATATTCTTTCTGTCTAAGGGTCGTGGTATGTTTATAATCATGAAACTAGGAAAAAACTGATTTTTGCACAGAGTACTAACCTCTGCCAGTTATTCTAGTTACAGGCTTGAACAATTCACATACGATAGGCCAAAAAGCTTGGAAAGTTCAGATCTCCTCTCACAAAAAGAAAATAAGAGAACATCCCCAAAAGCTTTATTTTTTCAGTGTTAATTTACTCTCTTGTACACCGGATATCATAACTCTGGAATACTTCACAGTGAGACGTTGCATTTGGCAAAAAATGGAAATCACATTCAGTGTTGTTTCTTTTTATAAAACATAGCAATTTGAAAGTTACAGGGGTAGAGATGAAGCCTATTCTTGCCTGATCCTTTCTGCAAGTACTGCAATAAACAATGCTTAGAGATAATGGTAATCACCAAAAACAAAGAGCCAGGATTGCATGCGTTGCTAATCTGTCCTATTGAAATGGAGTCAGTAATGGAAGAAAAGTACTAGCCTAGATGCTGGTTTAATTCTTGGAAGATGTTGGCCAAGTTCCTTTTCCTCTCACACGCTTGGTGTGTGATCTAGCAAAGATGACTTAGGACAAGCTCCACAGATGCAGACAGTAAATGCCATTTCTGATCTAGGACTTAAGACTTTCCATGCCTTAATTGCTCATCTGTAAATTCAAGGCCACAGAACTTCCCTATTTTAGTGTAGTAGCAGGAAGAGAAATAATTGAAGGTGTTTAGATACTGCAGTGAAAAGAACCAAAAATAGAAGGGAATAGCAAAGATGGGTGGATAGATAGTGAAGACGGAGAGGAATGAGCTCCAATTTCTATTGCCTTCCAGGACAGCTGTCTTGGAGATGTGGAGAGAGTGCAGGATTTGGAGATGAAAAAAGAAATGGGAGAGAAGAGAGATACGAGTCCCCACAGCACAAATTCCATAGGATATCTTTATTTGAAAGATAATAGCAAAGTCTGTCTTTTTTTTTATGAAGTAGAGGATGGCTGTGTCTATTCTGTAGCAAGATAAAATCCTCCAAAAAGTAAACCACTTAACTTTTCTCTGTCTTTCTTTGTCCATTCCCACCAGCGTGCTGGAAGGCCTCAGACCTCAGGGAGAGGCTCCCACATAGCCTGGCATGCCTAGGTGCCTTGTTCCTCATTCCCAGAAGAACTCAGAGTGGCTCTTACTGTTTGATGACTAAAAAAGGGCTTTCCTAAAAGATCAAGTCCTTAGACCTCCAGGACCTCGGTGACTTTGCAAGTAATGTCTTAAGATCTAAGAGGAGACACTTTCAATGGAAGGTTTGCACTGGCCTTATGTATAATGTACTTTATACCCACTCTTTCCATTTGTTTACCCTTGAGGAGGGCTGGTGCGAGCCTGGGCAGAACAACCCACCTGCACTGAAATGTATCACCCCTCCAAAAAGCCATGCAAGCACACAAGATCCCAGCATGCTAGCAGACCATGGCATTGCTCAAAGGATGCAGACACCCAGATCCAAAGCAGAGTATCCAAATATAAGTCTACCTGCTTTTAGTCCTGACTGCAAATTAGAACTTTGTACATCTACACTCACTTTCAGACTCTGATTGCTGTGCAATTATTAACACATAAAACATACAGCCGAAATGGGTGATTGTTTCTCAATTGCTGTTACTGTAGTAACTTACAAGAAGCCCCATTTCCTTGTGAGATATGGTGTGAAACCACAAAGTTCATGCGCAGCAGGCATGAGATCTTCCTTCAGGAAGGAACCAAAGCACCCTATGGAATAGAGGATTTTTTTAAACCTTATGTTCCTTGTAAGCCAAAGGATTATTTTCTCATTCTACCCGGACAACGCTCTAAAATAGAAGGGATAGAAATAAATGTTTAAAGATACCAGCTGATATTATTACCAAAAAGAAACAGAAGAAAATGGGTGTATTCAGCTGGCTTAAATACAACCAAGTGCTCCCTGCTGTCTGACTCAGGGTGTTCTTGTGCTACACTTCACTTAAAACTTTCTTATTTGCTCTCCAGAGACACTGAACCCATTCTGGGCAAAGACAGGTGGAATCTAAGTTGTCTGGAAATGTCTCTAGGGGATTTAAAAACATAATTTAGAAGAAAGAGAAAGAAATATTCTCTTTGTTCGTTGATACTCTCTGCTCCTTGAAGACCTGATCTACAGCAATTGAAGGCGTCGGATTTAAATGAAACAATCTTTCCCTGCAAGTTTCATAAGGAATTTTTCTTGATCTGTTCTTTTTCATTTGGGGATCAGACCTTGGCAAAAGCATGAGCAACTATCATATGACAGATGATATATTTTCACTTCAGTGATAACTGAAACTCTCGTCAGCAGGGTTTTCACCCACAAAGCTACTCCCCAGAAAGGATCCTTTCTCCCTAACCGTGCAATGAAGCAGGTTTTATAAATGCACCACTATTTCAAAAAGTATCCTGTGGTAAGAGAGAAAATATCTTCCTTCTCCACAAAGGACTGCATGTTCTTGTGGGCCTAGATACAAGCAAACTGAGGGTAAAGCAACATTTCCCAAGCAGTTCAGCTAGCTTTGCATCAAGCTCATCAAAGATAAACACATGCTGTCTGTGCAATGGGAATAAATGAGCATCTGGATTTTAAACCCCTGCCAGCCCATCCAGTGAAACTCAATGAGGCAGCTGCTGTCAACTTGCCTATGCCAAGCTAATAATGCTATGGAGCAGGTGAGGAAATCAAGCTGTAGGTATGTGCTTCTTTTGAGTGGCATTAGAAGTTGGCAAGGAAGAACACCCTGATGCAAATGTATGAGCTGAGACAGAATTAAACTGGTTCCATAGCAAATCAGAGAGCTGCAGACTTGACAGCATCCTGCTTGAGAGGTACCACCATTGGCATCCTGGTATTCAAGTGAATTATTAAAGCATTAAAACATTGCCACATGAGTACATTGCAAAGGAGAATAATTCTTTAGAAGATGGCTTTATATGGAAAATGGTTCTTCTGGACATTCAACAACAGAAATGCTTCATTCTAAGAAAAGCCCTGAGGCAGGAGAATGGCCAGGGTCCCAGTGTCTCATCTGAGGAAACTGTGGCACAGGAGGAGATCAGCTGTCTTTAGGAGACAAGTGCCAGGAAAACAGCTCCATGCTGAGCAAAGCAGCTGGGCAACTCCTTAGCTGGCTCTCTTCCCTTCCAAATATGTACTGAGATAAATGCTCTGAATATGTTCTGCATCTCTGCACTGCTGCTGCACTCCTTCTTGGACAAAGATAGATGCTGAAAAGATGGGAACTGGCCATAAAAGATCCCCTGCTAACTTCAGCTAGAAGAGAAACATGGAATTCCAGCCGATGGTCACCATGCTGGTGCAGCATCCTTTCTTGCCACTCTGCTCAGTTTCCAAGGCATCTAGCAGTCCTTACCTTCCCATTTACATTATCCTGGGAATAACTGTTACAGGCTACTAATTTTCTGTTATGTTCCATAGCAAAGAGAAATGCTTTTCATAAGCTTCCAATTTCTGCTGTAGAGAAGCATAACATACATGCACTCATCGATTGGGAAGAGATTTAGGACCCTCAAGCAAAATATCTATATGAAGTTAAAAAAACTCCTCAGATTGTTAGTCCCATGTTTCTCAACCAAAATAGCATAACTTCAAACTTATTTATTTTATTTCTGTGCTTGCTCTAGCAAGGACTAATGCCACATGCAGGAACTATAGTGCTGATATGAATTTGGTCTGGCTAAAACCATGTGTAAGGGCCTCCATCACTAGCCTCCTTTCTGCCCCTTTTCTCCCTGTCCCAACTCTAGACTCTGTTGGTAAAACTGGATTTGGAGAACTCTGTTCTCTCCAGGGCTAGCCCTGAGGTCCTTGACAAGCAGCATGAAACACCGCCTTGGCAGAAGGTGTTTTGAATGGGTAATGCTAGAATTTTAATCCCAGCTGTTATAACTCAGAATATGTTTTGATTTGATCTACAACCTTAATAAAAGCTGCTTCCTATGAAACTGAGCTGTACAGAAGTGGCTGCCATTACAGTAGGCTGTCTAATAAAACTTCCACAGAATTACAAGAGACCTTGAGCCTTCAGATGCACTCTCCAACATTTATTATCTTATTTGATATGTTAATGGCTGGTTATTCTCATTAGCTGTTCTCTGGAGTTGTACAAGCTGTTTTTCTGCACTTAAGCTGTGCAGCCTGCTGTGTAAAAGTAATTAGCAAGGGGCCAGTGGATTAACAGGAGTCAGATGTCAGCTGTGCCTCTATTCTCTAGCACTGGCCTGAAGGAATGATGCTCCTGTTGGGCAGTTAGCTGTGTAACAGCAGGGGCCTCTGGCTAAGACAGAGGGGCAAGGACACGCAGGCTAGAAAGCAGGGGCTGCCTTTGCAAACCTGCTCAGGGAAAGACAATACAGAAGAGGAAGATGTAAAGCAGAGCCATAGAGATCAAGATGTTAGTTAAATGAGAATATGCCTAGTGGGAGACAGGACTCTGCAAACATGCTGCTTTGCAGAACAGGGCTGGCCTTTAAGCACCATTACCTGGTTGTATTCATCTTCCCCCTTGCTGTGACAAATCCCTGCATTGTGTTCAATAGAAACTGTCCACAGTGCTAAGGAATTCTACACAAGTGTGATCCGTCACTCTGCACTAGAACCAATAAAAGATCAAACGAGAGAACTGTGGAAAGCTACACAGACAATTAAGAGGAGCAGCACCTGTCTCATGAGGCCTGACATTCAAGCACACAGACATTCTCTTTATATGTGTGAGGTAATGCTGTCCTCAAGGGCAAAATCACTCTAAATGATGTGACTGTGAGGAAGATAGTACTTCACCTTATTCTTGACACATCTGAGAACAGAAAGCCTTTTATTTTGTTCCTTTGGTTACAGAGAGTAGAAGCTGGAAGTTGAGAGCAGGAGCCACACCTACATCTGATGCTAAAAAGAAGTTGTCTTTACAGCTGGAACAAAGAGCTCATAGACACCAGCTCTCAAGGCATTAAACCCTTGTGCACGATGCAGAAAGCCTCTATGTTTCACAGAATATTACAAAAGGTAGGGCTGGAACAAACCTGGAAAAAGGCCACATGAAGTATTTGCTGCCCAACATGATAGGACTGCTGACAGATGAAGTGGGGCTCCTAATAGCATGCATGCATCAAACCTAAATTAAGGAAAAAACCAACATGGTGGTTCAGATAAGAGGAATTCTTCACATGAAGGAAAGCATAAAGGAAGCATTGGAACATCCAAACCCAGTGGTTCAGCTCATCTTTTAAGTTACTAGCATCTTAAAAAGAGTATTTTGTTTGTATTTAAACTGAACTTGCTGAACTGAAACATGACAAGGAAGCCATGAGCACTTGCCAAGTGAGGGACAGAGGCAAGAGAAGGACATCACTGTTGATGAGCACTTGCACATCTGTGGTAGCCTTTGATGCTAGGCTAAGAAGCCAGTCAGCTCAGCACAAAGCTGCAGATCCATGGTGGTGGTAAGAACATAGTGAGCCATTCACCCACTGCCCCTGGCTTTCCTATTGCCCTCTGCATGGTGTAGCTGCCAAGTAACATACTCCCAAGCCCACTGCTGTTGGACACAACTCTTGCAGTAGGGTCCTAATGAGGTTGCAATAACACGCTGTTCTTAGAGTTCACAAGCATGGCCCTTTGAACTGCTAAAAGTGTTTCTAACAAGTCCTGGCTCTAAAATTAGTTCTAAAGCACATAATTGGAATTGCAGAGGTGTGGATATGGCCCCCTCTGCTCTGTACCTACATGAGGCTAAATCAAGACTCAATGACTTGTATCCATGGTTTACAGCAGTTAGTGCCTACCACAACTCTGCCTAAACAAGCTATGCAGACCTGCAATATGGATGTCTACTAGGCAACAAATGCTTAATTATCCTGACATAGCCTGTAACCCTCTGTAATGGCCACGAGGCTTTTTAGGAACCACCTAAAGACACAAGACTTGTTAAAGTAGTACTGTATAAAAATCTACTTGTATAAATCTTTGTAGTCTTTTAGAATAGTGGACCAGAAACTAATCAGCAAAAATGCCTACAAGCACACCCTCAATAGGGAATATTCATTGTTGTATCTAAAGGATGCAATCTGCAAGGGTGATTTTGGAGGTGTGTGGAACATACCAGCTGCAACTAGCATATTTGGGCTGGCCATGCCTAGGATAAAGAAGCTGGAAGGATGAACCTGACTCTTGTTCTGCAGCTGCAATACAAGGGCATTCTCATCAGCTGGAGAATAGACAGAGAGAAGGCAAGTGAAACTACTTTGGGAATGATAATAGCCATGAGGACGGATAAACGCTAATCCTCCTGGGACAGAAACAGCATCAGGTATTAAAGCAGAGGTTTCCTGTAATGATTAGGGAAAAATGCTAAACAACCTAACTGCAAACTGACAATAACACAACAGTCTGGGCAGTCACCAGCTCTAAGGCCTGGTAGCAAGCCAGCACTCGTGGGCAGCCAGAGGAGCACTGTTATGCTCACATTCCTACAAACCCAGGCCAGCAGCCCCAGCCTGTGAGGAATAATCATGGTCCGGATGAGGGAAAAGCAATCTTATCTGCTTGTTCCCATGAAACCGCCCACAGCCAGACCAGGACTTGGTGGTGGGTCCTCAGAGGCTGTTTCATATGGGTAACTGGAAGATGTCAGCCCCAAGCAGCTGCGACAGCATTTTAGGCCAACCAAGTGTTAAATTGATGGTGTGTAGTGACGCGCATTGAGTTGGCTTCACAACAGCTTGTCTGGGGGCGAGCGAGCAGCAAGCCACATACCGCTGTCAGCTGTGCCACAGAGCGCAGCAGCTGGGCCACTCCTGCCAGCTGCTGGCCATATGGCCAGCGCAGTGCCTGCCGTTACTCTGCATCCCCTCTGTGAGCTGACAATGGCAGCGTGGGGCCATGGGAACTCGGTAGGTTTTGCCTCATTTCACTGAGTGAAAGGGAAACCCCGTCTGCACGTCCCATGTATGCTTGCCTTTGTGCTAAGCAGGGAAATCGTGCACTGTGCCACTGACCTCCCTGTCAGGGAGTCACCAGGCACAGGGCTGGTGGGGCAGCAGGACCTGCTAGCCGCATTGGAGCCTTCTGGCCATGTAGTCTAAGTTGCCCAGCCACAGCAACATGCAACCCCAGCTCTTGCCTTCTAGATGCAATCTTCTCTGAAGGCTTAGAGAGCTGTTGGCAGTAACAATAACAGTAAACTTCAAACTGGATTTGGCACTAGGATTCAGGGGGATTTGAACTGGACGCCAAGGCTGCAGAAAGGGGAGACCTTTTTACTCCAGGTGGCAGGCAGTAGGTGCAATTGCCCTTGTTGGTTTTTACAAATAGCAAATCTTGGTATTCTTTCAAGTGCTAAGCTACAGAAACAAGAAAGGATGCAGCACTTCAAATTCCGGATGCTGTAATAAAATGTGGAAATTGCATGCAAGTTATTTACCGGCACCGCAGTTTGATAATGAAAGCAGTAATTTTCAAATTACCTTTGCTCGATATTTGCTGTCTTTTACGAGTGCTTTCTGTTCTTAAGCAGAGAGGATTTCTTACACTTGTTCTATGCTGATAAACTGAAATAATTTGCAAATAAATACAGAGGGTAAATGAACCGAAGGCAGATTTTCAAGGGCACAAGCAGTAGCATGCCATTACTTCTTTACAAATAACAGAACATTCAGCTAATGATTTGTCCAAGACTGCACGGGAAGCCTTATGTAAAAAATGCATTAAATTCATGGCTGCTAGTTCCCAATTAGAGGGGAAATAAAACCAAAAAGCCACTAAACCAGCTTTCTTCTCTTAGTTTTTAGTCGCTCCTTGTGCACAAAGCTTGGCCATAACTCTGCATCTGAAGAGCTTACCTGTCCCAGAACCCAGCAGAGCTGCAATGATAATCTGTACCTGATAAGCTGTACCCTGGGATATCAGCTCTGCATTAATTTGCCTAGGTCTAATTGTTGGCAAGGACACCTGGTAAGCCAGGACATCAGATATGTGTTGGAACTAGGTGGAAGATCAGAAACATGATCCCACAAGCCAGTATCTTGGCATACTGTATATCCAAGCAGGCAATACTGTAAAGTTGATTATGAGCAGAAAACTTTCCTTTCCCAGGAAATTAGTTCTCCATTAACAAATTAGTGAGAGCAATGCCAGGATAAAATAGGTCCAAGTGCTTCAGCATAGACACAGCTGGCAAGACATCCTAGGTCTCACAACTTCTTAGCGATGCTCAAAGAGAACAATTTGACTGAAGATTTCCTCCACCAAAATGAGCTGACTCACATGTGGGGGCATTGGAACATAATTATTGCATGGTGATGGTGATCTCTTAGCTGTGCTTTTCTGATATCCATACACAGGGATAAAGGCAGACATGCAGTATTTAACCAGTGATGCACACAGTGTATATTTTTATTTCAGAGCCATCTACAAACAAAAGTACATTTCTAAGCTTAGTATGTATAAGCTTAATAATAAAAATCGTGATAAAAAATTTAGAACAGCAACAACTACAACAACAAAAAAGCAAACTCAAAACAATGAATCACTTCCTTGATAGGATTTTAGTTAATAACATACACAGTCATACCGACTGATGGTGTTGTGAGTATGCTGACACATCTTCAGTGTTGTTTAGTCACTGATTAGAAGAGAAATGCCTGTGAGTTATTCATTCGCATTAGCAGCTTATCCTATTGTCTTGTTTTTGTGTTTTTATTAGTTGAGGATGTTGTGTACTACAGGGCAAGAGAGCAGGAAGCAATCAGATATTAGCTGTGCTCCATACTGTGCAATATATCCAGCACAGATAAGCAGACCAAAAAAATCCCAGCGTGAAATATGAACCTGCTCTGCATGCTTCCTGAGGTTCCCTTTGAACGTAATATGACTGCAAGTCACTGGCCTTTTACACATAAGTTAGGATTCTAACCTTTGTTGTTGTCACATGAGAATGAGATTTACCTCACCTGACTTTCCTGTCTGAAACACAGGCGTCTGGGCCGCTGCTGCCTGCCTTTCAGGTTGGTGGAGAGATTGAGACATTGCCCAACCACATTAAACTTTTAAGAATGGTCAAAGAGTGAATACATAGTGAAGAAGAAGAGCAAGCAAATTCCTCCCATACCTTTGTAGTCATCTAGGTTGGCAAGAACTACATGTATCTGAAGGAAGGAGAAGCATCTCTGGAGAGACTTCTCACTGGTGCTGAAAAATATTTGGCATTTACTGACCTATTTGAAGTATGAGGGCCAGATGCACAGCTCATTTATGTGCACATCCACTTGCAAGGGCCATGGAGCCTTGCAGGTTCTCAGTTTTTTTAGGGATTAAGTAGTCAGCAGAGGCAGTGTGTCATCATAAAAACTAAGTTGGCATAGCTTCCTGGTAGCTTCTTTATTCTACTGTTGCCATCCTTATTCTCATTGCAAAGCCAAATTTTCTCCTTATCATATCTATGGCATGAAATATATTAGTCTGCAGCATGCACAAGCTGCTGCCCTCTCAGACAAAACCTCACCTGGTATTTATTTGGCAATTGCATGTAGCTGTCAAAAACTGCCTGTTCTTCCTGTGATGTGAAAGCACTGATGCTTTCGGTAACACAAACCAGGTGGGTATAGCAAAGTCCAAAGCTACTTATGCATTTCAGATTCACTATCATCTCCTGTTTCTGGAGCCTGTGCAGTTCACAGGAGGTTTATTACTCAGCCAGACTACCCTTTGCAGTATTACGATGCAGGCTTCTGCGCACAGAGCAGAATAGATGTTTGTATTTCACAATCTGCATTTATTTGACAAACTCGCAGTGAGGGATTCTGTTCTACTCTAACCACAGATTGTCTTATTTACAGACAGGATAAAATTAATAATCAGCCTAGTGATACAATCAGGCAAACACCATTAATTATCAAGTGGGTAAGCAAAATAGATTTGTATTTGCAGAGCTGAACAGCTGACCTTTCCGCCACAGCAAGCCCTCCCTTTTTCCTGTCTTTCTTCAACTAATGCTCAGACTGGGAGGTCCAAGCAGCCCAAAGGTGTCAGGGCTGCCGTCATCCCAGTGCTGCAAAAGCTGGTCACGTTTTCAGACAGCTCATAGGCAGGAGATCCTGCCTGGTAGGCTGACACACTCCACAGGAATCTATCAGTGTCAGTGAGTTTCCTATGGAGCCCAGGATGTGTTTGGGGAGGCCTGCCTGCTGGGCTCATTTCCACAGCCTGCTGCATGCTTGGGCACCCTTTCCTGACTTGCTTCTCTGTAGCTTGCCTTTGATAACCAAGAGAAGCCAAGCCCATGGCACCACAGTCCATTTGCTACTCACCAATCACATGTCAGCAGCTGCTCTAATTGGCTCTTGGGCATTCTAATCACCTGCTCTTCCTGGTATTTCTTGTGACTTTCATCACCTCTTAATCACCTGAAGGGTCACACAATGTTCAATGCATTGTTTTCACCAGCGGAGTGTTTTTTCATTGCTGTCAGAAGAATTCAAGACATCTTCAAGGAACAGCATGGTGCTGTTCCCAACTGACTCCTTTTTGCTTTGAAGTCTTCCCTTTCTCTTGAGGCTGATGAAGTCTTACCTGTATTCAGCTGTTCTCATAGACATCATGTATCCACAATGACCCATATAAGCAAACTGACTCATGTACTGGGGCAGAAAAACATGCTGATTATACAAAAATCAACCATAAGTGGTGTGTCAGCAGTAAACTACAAAGGTAGGGGGAAGAATGTGGAGAAAACCTGAACATGTAGAAAAGTGGAGAGATATTGGTACCTTTTAGGCATGAACTGCATATGCTGAGCTTCCATCTCAGGTAGGGTTGCTTCTTCTGATCCCTGGAACACAGAGACTGTCAAAAGCTCAGGCTTTCACAATGAGATACAGCTTCCAGGTGTCCATCACCCATCAGTGCATCTCATCATGCTTACAGCCAGACTTACAGCTGATCAGTGCTTAAATGTTGACATCATCAGGATACTTGCAGCTGTGTAGAGTACTTGGTCACACTGAAATTTCTGCCAAGAAGAACTGTGTACATGGAAACTACTTTTGCTGGTGATCAATAGCACTCTATAAACCAGAGTAAAGCAAAGAAAAGTATCTGCTGGGAATTCATACTCCTGCAGAACAGATATTCATTAGTTTGTCAAAGCTCCTGGAATCAGAACTGGAACTAGCATCTGTCCGTGAAACACCTGCTATGAAATGCCTGCTCAGCTATGAATGAAGCTTAAACAGAGTTACCCAACAGGAGCAAAGCTTCCTCAAGGCTTCTTGCAGGGGCCAAGGCTACCTGCTTCTGCACTGGTAAATTCCTGAGACACCTGCACTTACCTGTTACAGTAAAGAAAGACAGGAGTGGTCAAGCAATACATTAGCTCCAAGGCATCTGCAAGACAAAACTGGCTCTGGCTTGCTCAGTTCTGATTCCGGAAAAACAATTCTGAATCACCCACAGGATGATGAAAGATGTGTTTTACCTGCCTTTAATAAATATTTGATCACAGAAAATCTGCCACGTATGGAAGGGCAGGCTCTGGGTGGCCTCCTTGCTCTGCTGCTCTCTCCATCCCTGATAGCTCCTCACTCCACTGCCTTCTTATTATGGGGTGTAAATGGGAGCAACCACAGCAAGGGAAACCAGGAGAGGCTCAGGATAAAACACACATGAGCCCGGCACTCAGGGACTTACTTTAACAGCCCCACCGCATACGGGGAAACTTGCACTTTTAAAATATCTTACACAACTCACTGAAGTTTTAGCTGAAAGATGATGTGGTTTCCCCTTGTTTCTGGGCTTTTTCCTTTTCCTTCACAAGGCGACGGCTCACTGGGATTAGGCAAAAATTCAAAGAGTGAGTTCATGCAGAAAGAAAAGAACAAAGAGAATCATCTGCTTCTAGCTCTCCACAGACTCTGGGGATTAACACTGGGCATTAACCTTCTGGCTGGCTTAGGGAGCTTCTTGCCCAACTCACTGCTTTCTCTGAATCTCATTTTCCAACACCATGCTCTACAAGGACACCCAGATAGGGCGCCTCTGTGTCTCACTTGAATCCAATTACAGTAGACAGCACGATAGCAAATGATTGCATACTGCAGTGCTAAAACCATTTTATGGCTTGCCATCCCACAGGGTTTGTAAGACAGACAAGAAAACTTGATCAATCCCACGTTCATGGCTTCATCCTTTGTAACACCTGAAACAGAATGATGGACGGATGGTCTGTGCGTATGAACAGGCAATGTAAATTCCTCCTTCGGCTTACATACTGTCGTCACCACAGGATTGTTGTTATAAATCCTCAGTCATGCTGTTTCCACCCCTCAGCACTGATAGAGCAGGAAGCATGGGGAGCTGATGGCTTATTACCATGGCCTCTGCACTTCATGAAGCAATTCCTGTGGTTCAGCCAGTGCCATCTTCCTGCTGTAAAATTCCACAGCTTTGCATCTTTTCACTCTGATAGGCTGAGAGCTTTGGAACGTGATGAGTGGCAGCTAAAAATAAATCAGTAAATACATACCCACTCCACTTCTTCCAGCTTTGGCTCCTATCTGAAGGCAACACGAGAAGGAAAAAGGTACAGGGCTGTTCCCTCCTCACATCTGTCCTGGCATAAGCGCAGATGGGAAATAGCTTGACTTTATGTTACAAATACCAGGACTTACTTTCATTTCCTTACTGGAGATTTCTTCTCAGACAAATTCCACTACTTTTTGCAGGGGATTTTAAGCCTTCTTGGGATGAGGCTAAGGGAAATTTGATTGTGGTTGCTAAATACTCGAAGGATAAAGAATGTAAGAAATGTAACCTACAGTGAAGAACAAGTGCAAAATGAAGAGTTGTGGGAAAATATTAATTAAAGCAAAATGTAGGATGAATGCAGTATGCTTTTTGAGTAGAATAACAAAAAGTAGAAATATCACTTTAAAGAGAAACAACCAGAACTACTGGCTGGCTAACCAGTCTTTAAAATCACATAAAGCAATAAAACTGTGGACCAAAATCCTCCATCACTGAGGTAATGTTCAAAAAGATTGCAAAAGAAGGTCAAGCGATAGTAGAAAATTGAGAAATGGAGAATATGCATGAGACCACAGGTACGTTGCTACTGCCTCAGCCCTATAATCTCCCACCTCTGTAACCTTGGTACTACAGCCCTCTTCTGTCACAGAATTTTACAGTGTCTATCTTAACACAGAATGTTTACACAAGGTGGAGATTGGGAAATCATTTAAAATCCCTCCGAGTAAACACAGACCACATTATAAAATACAGTTGCTCAATCTTGAAAAGAGCTCAACCCAGTTAAATGACAGCATTTAGCATTTATACAGTTCTATCCCTTCTAAACGCTTTGTATTATCTAACTGAGGGCACGTTCCCAACTCCTTTGCTCTTTGTTACAAGCTGGAGGTTCCCGGCCATGCAATGAGCATTGCCTGTGGTCCTTACCCACTTCCTCAGAACTTCTTTTGCAGTACCGTTGAGGCCAGAAACATTTCCAGCCTGTTCCTTCTCCTTTTAAAGCTAGTGACAAGGTAGAATGATGATTTATTGCTGCTGTGTTTCCGCAGCACATAATTTTGGCAGTAATAAATCTCTGTCCAGAGAGATGATGTAATAATCTGAGCTTTCTACAAGCAACTTAACATTTCTTTGTGAATCCTAGAACAGTTTGTATTCTCCAATTGAATAGGGAAATGCATGAATAGTTTTCCTTTACCACGAATCAATTTCATCAAAAAGGCTAGATGTGTTTTAATTGCAGTGTCCTGACTGGGATGGTGAATGCTTCCTTTTAGTTGGTATGGCTGGTCATAAAAAGAGAGTTGCAATTTCTTAACCCTTCCCATCTGCAAATTTTGAGGTAGCTTTGTGACTCATACAAAGCACCCAAGTGAAGAAAGACATAAATCTCAAAGAAAGAGATGCTCAAACAGAAAAAAAAGGAGCCAAAAACCCTGGAAGTTCAGGGTCAGATAATAACCAGATGCTGTCCCTGCATTTTGTGACTCGCACCTCTGTAGCACTGAGAAGCAAACTCAGTAGCTTACCTCTGCCTCATATTGCCAAGACAGCAGACAAGCTAGCTAAGTTATTCTGTCTTCACATAAATGCCTTGCTGCAAGAAGCAAAGTAAAGTGATGCAGGTAAATCGTCTTGGAAAAGTACCTGTTTGGCAGGGCCAGGCACTTCCCCATTAGGAAGAAGCAGGTGTAGGGAAAAAAGTACATATTGCTCTTCAACCCTCTCCCCCTCTTCCCCTGCCTATCACCAGCTGGTGCATCTGAGGAAATTGGACCAACACATTGCTGATAGTAAGGCATCAATAAAACACTCCGTGATGAATTACTGTAAGAAGTTCATAGTTCAGCAAGATGATCCCTAGTTCCCTGTGCAAATTGGATTTACTGGAATCTTTGATTTCTGTAAAATTATATGAAGTGATGGGATTAGATAAGAAGCAGTGTTCTCCTTTTGCTTCCCCTGAAATACATGTAGGTGGCTTCCCTCCTAGGACCAGGATGCTGCTTGCTTGACCTAACAACAGTGGCAGCTTCCAGATTTTGGTTAAAAGCCCCCTTGGCACGATCCAATATTTAACTCTCTGTGCCCATTTTTAAAGACCACTGAAAATATGATATGGTCCTTGGAGGATGCCTTCTGCAAATGTAACCGGAAAAATATATACAAATTTTTTAATGCCAAATTTATCCTTCTTTTGTATAAACAGGAGAGGGCTTCTGGGCACTTCAAGAGATAACTATTTTTTTCTCTTATTAACTCACTAGGATGTCATGCATGTGGCAAAAAGTGAGCGAGTACCAGTGGCTGGGTGTTGATTAACTATCAGCATCAGAGCTTACACCATCCAACCAGGAAAGCCAGCTGTGTGCTCCATCTTCCACCAGCCCGGAGCCAGCCCCCACAGCATCCCCAGTAGCCCTTCAGGCAGCAGCAGGCAGCATCCACCAGGAGTTAGGTGCTGCTGGAGCAGGCCCAGAGGTAGGTACACAACAGGGAAACCCATTCACTTGGAGGAAAATAGCTCACTCTAGCACACTGCAACAAGGAGGCTATCTTTTAGAAGACCTTCTGAGGACACATGCAAACTTCCTTAGTGCTGATTGTACTTCTTCCCAACATCAGGTACATTTTAAGTGGCTCCTCTCGTGAGGGTGTTCACAGGACTGGCATCCAGTACAATCCAAATTCCCTGCTCTTAGTCTCCTCCACCTAACATTTATCCTCAACTTTAAGCTTCTCAGGAAAGGTAAAATTTATCTTCAAAATCTGGAAGGGTCTTTTCATCTGCAGTTCTATGAATAATGGTTAATTCAAGATAATACCTACATTGTGTCATCTTCAAGCAGACGGAAGTGGGGGAGGGAATGACTAATGAAAAAGTGGCCAGTAGCACTTGTTACTGACTTGCCTTCCTCACTCTGTTGGTTGTTGTTGCAGGAGGCCCACTGCTCCATGACCTGCTTCCTCTACTTTCCTTCTAAAACTAGCTAAATCTACAGATTTCTTCTGCTTGTTCCCAGTGCCAGTTAGGGAAGAAAACCCATTCCTAAGAGAGGAGTCATTCTTCTCTCGCAGATCTTTCCCTTCAGATATCAGCAGTGACACTGAGTGTTCAAGTCATCAGTTCCCCAGTAAAAACAGGAATTCTTAGATGCAGCCCTCATGTATTATGGCTTGATTTCTACCCAAATATTGAGCTAAATGTCATAACAAGGTGAATACCTTTTCTACCTAATTAGTCTCCTTAACGCCTTACATACAGAGACGAGGCTTTTCAAATGGTTCAACACATTGTTAATGTTTTGCCCTATACTTAGGACACAATATGAAAAAGAAATAACTCTGATTAAACATTACCCTGTTGATCAGCATAGGCTTGCACAACCAGATTTGCTTTAAGCTTTCATTACACAAGCTTTTAGAAAGTAAAAATCACCAGCAACTTATTGCATTTCTGATTCTCTTTAATTTCAAATGTCTTAGTCCAGCAAGACCTGCAACTTGTCTTGCTCTTTCCATCACTTTTTATGGAAGTTCTAATAGTGACTTTCTTTACAACATAGTTCTCTCCCTGTTTTTTAATTAAAATATCATCATTAGAATACACACGGGACAAGAGACATGAAAGGCATAGAGAGCGCCCTTCCCTTTCTAAATAATAACTTTGAAGAATAGATATCATGGTGATAAAGTACATAAACAAGAAAGAAAATAGAATGTGTGAGTGGTGCGGAGGCTGCCTTCAGCCCCATCACTAAAGTCCCAAGTTCATGTATGCACAGAAGTCATGGGCTCTGCATCACACGAAGTGTGTAAGTGGACAGGAATAGGAAGACAGAGGTAACCAGTGGTTGTAAGAGTAACAGTACAGAGTAACCTGCACTGGGCTCCAGCTGTAAGCTGTAAATAGATAAGCACTGCCACATTCCCTAACTAGAGATGACCTGGATGGTGCCTGCTTCTCTTAAGGCACTGCCTGAAAAAGACTTTTTTTTTTCTTCCCAGAAATGAGAAGTGTTTCTGAATGCTTTTTAAGAAAGCTTAAGAAATTGTGCTGAGTGCCAGTTTTAGATAATACAGCTGCTCAAGCTCTTGTAAATTGGTTTCACATTTCAGAAACTCTCTCTCTAATTACATCCTTTCCTCAAAACCAGTTCAGGGGTGTCACATTTGGAAAGCTGTGATGAAAATTTCACAAACACATGGGTGTAGCCTTGTGCAGCTTATAATACACCTGAGTGAGATCCTTTTGTTGCTTTTATTTCTGATTGCCTCACTGATGTTACTGCACACCTAGGAAGATCATTATTACAGGCAAGAGCAAGAGAAATTTGCCAGCTGCTCCATGCCAATGGAGCCATGCAGCCTCTCGCTTCCTGGGAATCCAGCCTGCTTGTAGCTATGGGTTTTATGACTGGCATGCTAATCTTGTAGATCTCAGACTATTTGCCCTTTCTTCCCTGTGCTTGCATCTGTCTGCTTCACAGGGTATATCCATTGCCAGAGTGGACAAGCAGCTACGAAGTGGGTGCGTAATGGGAAATTTATCAGCGGAATTTATGGCACGTTTAACTACTTGCTGTGGCTTGAATATGGCACTGAATGGTGTTATAGAGACGAAGGGAGGATATTAGGACAGTTTAAAACAAAATCAGAAAATTCCACCTGTAAACAGGTCGAAATCACTGGACCAAATGAAGTGATGTTACACCAATGGGCTTTTCAAGAATTATTGCTTGAATGTCTTCTTGTTGAGAGAGCTCTGGAGTTTTCTTTTGCAATTCTGTTCAGTTCAGACTAGCTTGTTGGCAGCGTAATAGCACAGTATCATAAACTCTGCCTTCTTACTCTGCCTTCTTGGATTTAGTTTTGCTGCATCATTATATTCTTCAAAGTTGAGCTAGTGAAATGTGACTTTTACTGAAAACAGAAGTAGATTTTTATCTTTCTTTCATCTAATCAGAAATAATACAGAAATCCTGCACTAGACTGTGATTACTTGTAAGGTAATGATAGTTTGTTCTTTGACAAGATTGGCTCTATTCATGTACCCAGTAAAATAAGAACTTCATGCTTAAAATACAGCACGCAAACTTGAAATCAGATGAAGAATGGATATTAAAAAAGAGAGAGAGAGAGAGAGAGAGAGAAAGAGATGAACAAAGCACAGGTATAGTGATTGGTTTGGCTAAAACTGCTGGTGCAGCTTAGTCTGACAAGCCAGGACAGTTGTAGAATAAAAACTGCTTGAAACAGATGTTTTTATTGAGTGAAGGAGAAGTAAAGATTTTCTGGAGGACTGTAAAGACTTCTTTTAACATCTTTTTTGGTAAAAAAAGGTGGGGCATCCCAGAGAGCAAAGAGAGAAGTTGTGCACTCTGATTAGAATCTCTTGTGATGAAACTTGCACTACAGTGAATGTGGAGAGCCACAGCTTTGGGTTTCAGCCTTACCAAACCATTGTACACCTCTGTGAACAGAACACAAATCACAGAAACACAGTCTCTGCACTGAGGATGAATTTCACAGATATGCCTTTCATCCAGCAGTACAGCCCATGCCCCACTGCCACCTCTACCTGAGCACACACTGTCCTGGCTCCCATGAATTGGCACTGAAATAGAGCAGCCCAAGTTGCTATGAGGACATCCTGAGCTCCTGACAGCCCTTTGCCAATTCACCGATCTCCATTATGTTCTGAATCATGGGAGGTTATACCCAAAATCAGCCTGAAAAGTTGACTGATTTCCCTGTAACCTCCAGTCTGACCTGCAGACCTTCACCCACCATCATGCAAGGTTTTCCACACCTCTCCACCATGAAATCATCCCTCCACCCTCCTCTTCCCCTCCCCTCAGTCAATGCTGAGAGCCAAGAAATGGTCTCTGCATTTCCAGTTAAAGACATAAAATGAGCGTTTCTAAATCTCACCTATCTTGTGTGTTTTTCTCTCTAGCAGGTAAGATTGAGAAGACCTCATTGAGTGACGGAAGTTGGGGAAGGTTGAGTATCCTTTCAGTTTTGAAAGAGTAAAAGATGTATGCTCACTTCTAAGCAAGAGCAGGACCTGGGACAGGGAACAGAACATGACGAGGAAACATCTTCACATCTGCTTGGATGTCAAGATCTTGGATGACATAGCCATCCAGATCTGGTGGCAGTGGTCTCTGGCTTGGGGTGGCAGAAGATTGAGTAGGTCAGGTTCGGACAACGAAGTCGTCCCCCCCCAAAAAACAAACAAACAAACAAAAAAAAAAAAACAGACACAAAACAAGCACCTTTGAGTGTATATCTTTATTTCTGTCCAGTTCTCCATAGTAGACAATTAGAATGTCAAGTGGGAAAGGCCGCTAACAAAAACATCCCGCAAGTTTGTCTTCAGCCAGTGAACCGTCCAGTTCCCACAGCTGTAGAAATCAGAGTCTTGGCTAATGTTGTTGTGAGTGAAGTGCTCTGACTTTATTTATCAGCTGATATGAATTGCTGAAATATGCAGAAAGTCATTCATAAGCTAGATAGCTACATGAAAAACTACAGGGAGTTAGAGATAGCAAAGAGGGAGTAACGCATGTGCAGCTGGCAATCCCTGACCTGTGGCTACACTAACAAGACAATAACATGAAAAATGGCAGAAATGAGAAATGTACATAAGAAATTGAAGAGGGGTTCTGACAGAATGGAAATTATGACTTCCATAGAAATTAGCAATGCAGCCATATCATAAGCACTAGAAACAGTATCATGACAACAAGAGCATGACAATAACATGAAGGTTGACAGGACAGCAGTTAATCAGCATGGGCTGCTTATCTGGGAGGGATGGAGTGGGACGGAAGGATCTGGGAGGGCAAAAGGGGAATATAAAGTAAAGCAAACAATGTAACTAGGATTGGAGGTATCTGCAACAGCCCTGCACTTGATCTCTGCCATTTAGAAGAGGAAAACAAACATGCTGGTTCATTCTTATTCATGTCTGAATTTCTTATATGGTGTAGGGACCGTTTCTCTAGGTTGTCTGAACAATTTGGTTGGTGTTTGCTTTTCTCATGCCTTTCCCTTCTGCATATACTGCCACAATATGTTCCTAGCATATAATACTTATGGTGCAGAAATAAAGGCCTCAGTCCTGAATCTGAGTTTTGAGTAGCTCTGTGGGTCATGTCACAGCCACTATATGAAAAAAAAAGAAAAAAAAAAAAGACAGGATCTTCATTAAGGACTTGGATTTCTTAGTTATTTCAGCTGATGAAAAACCTCCAGCTAGCGAAATAACCCTAATGTAAGCAGTCTTTCTGGAAGCAGCCCTGGAACTATTGTTCTTACTGAGAAATACTAGTGTCCCAGAGAGACAAGAGATATTAGTTAAAATCATAAGAAATCCAAGAGCATTTTCATCCATGCTTACTCTTTTTGTATGCACCCCCTATTACCAGGCTGTTTGCTTTATTGGATTCTCAGAAATCTAGGCTAGTTATTTGACCTTTGGTCATCTTTCTAAACCTGCTCTTTGTCAGTAATCCTTCCAAGTGCACCATTTTTTTCCCAAGACTTTTGAGTGAATTCAGGTAGTCAAGTTGTGGGCATGCATGACTAATTACAGCGGAAGGAGAAAAATAAGTACACTGATTAACATTCTGCTCCCTTTGGAGAGACTAGGAAATTACTTTGGCAGCTCCAGATTTACTGACACCCTGCTGGCAGTTTATTGCCCAGGTTTTCTGAATTGCAATCATTTTTGAAAAACGTGGCTAATCCTTGACTGTGGACTGGGGAGGTGAGAACAGAGTTCTGGAGATCCAATGTTTGATACTTCCTTGAAATGCTTTTCTTTGCTGGGCTCCCCATGGCCTTTCTCTTTAGCAGACTCAAGCACTGCAGGCTTAATTACTCTTTGTGTTATCACTGCAGCAGCCTCTGTACAGAGCTCTGGACTGGGGACTCCAGAAAAATTCCATCAGTTGTGAAGACAGTCACAGACATAGAACATTAGATGGTCTGGTCCTCCTGAACATGCCTGGGCTGTTCTACCTCTCCCTGACACTGTAGTTATTCAGAGAAAAGGCGAAGAGAGCTCTGTAATAAGTGCATGGAAACCATGAGATCTTCTGTTGGTTTATAGTAAGACCATAAGCATATATTTTTTTTAGTGTTCTGCCTTGTCTTTATCAGACCCAGTAGTTTTCTTCATGCTGTGACAATTAATTGGATTGTTTTCACTTAAAGATCTAAGCCCACAAGATAACTGGAATTGAACTGAATTGTTTTCTTTTCTCTGCCCTTACTCATAGGCAATTTAAGCAAGTTTGAGCCTGCATTAGGTTTTTAACTATTTTGTTTGCTTTTTTCTTCTCTCCTGCATATGAAGATTGTGCTTAGATCATTTTATTTCAGCGTGGGTTTGTGGTATATAAAAAGTGAAAAGGTTAGTAATATAATTAAGTTCTCAATTACTTTGAGAGAAAAAGGACAATGAAGGAAAATCTCACCAAAAAAAAAAAAAAAGTAGTGGTAAAAAAGGAAAGGAAATGGCAATATGCTTATATATTTTGTACTACAAATGTACTGTAAAAGGATATCTAATCAAATCTCCGTGCTGAGAAGCTAAATTCAGAAGACACGAGCATTGTTAGCAAGATCTGCCAGCAATACAGATGGGACACCAAGAAAACTGTTGTATTCCTTCACAGGGTGATTGTCTCAATTTCTTATGGGCTTTACCTACCCATGCAATGGTTGATCAATTTCTCTCTTCAGCAAATTTTGAAAATTATTACTACAATGCTCATTGGAGTTAGCAGTTAGTTTGGGAACCCTCAACTTCAGTGTTGGCTGGGAGGCAACTTTACTCAAGAGACGACCAGATTGCTGTCACAAACTTGGAGAAAACTTCCTGTGTTATCAAACAGGAAGGAGTACAGGGGAAACCTACTAGCAATATGCAGTCAAAATCAGGTACTGCCAAGGGACTTATGGAACAGGGAGGGGAAAGGATTGCATCTTAGAGTGTGTATTTAGGATGGAGTTTTCAGGCTTTCAATTATTCTGTGCAGGGTATTGGGGAAGGAGGCAGAGGAAGTTAAATAATTAAAGCACTTGATCAAACCTCAAGATTTCATCACCATTCTCTCCTTCTTCTTTTTCTGACTCACAGTTTTGCCATTGCTTGGGAGGGAAGAGATGACTTCAGATTTTTCAACTCTTCAGAATTTGCAGCGACATGAAGTGTGATGTTTCAAGTTATAGTACAAGGAATATGGCTTGTTCAATTCCAGTCACGTTAGTCTTCATGCCGTCTGTGCCTGTTTTGTTGTCCTTGATTCTCCTATGACAGCTACGCTATGCTTTGGTGACAGCCATCCTTTACAAGCAAGAATCTCCCCTCTGTAGGCTGCTCCAGAATCCTGTGTTCACTGAGATAGCTCCTGCAAGTCTAGAGACTTCACCATCAGGCCCTAAAATAGACACACTAGGGTTGAAAAGCAGGGAACAGAATGTTACAGCAAGTTGCATCATTTCATTTACATCTTGTTCCAGTTTTTTTCTCAACTTATTTTAAGAGCTTTACGTCAGACACAAAAGCTGATCTAGACAGCTATACAGCAGAAAAAAGCAGAAAACAAAGGTTAAGTAAGAAAACAGATCATAAGGTAAGCTTGCAGTACACAAGTGGTCTTCCACGTACCAGGATAATGAGAAAAGACTCTATGCAGAGTCTTATCAAAGCAGAAAAAGCATATGCTAATTCCCAGAACAATGTAAGAAAAGATCAAGTACATTAACTAAGAATAAAGTATCTGAAGAATAGGGGTATTTCTGTTAAACATATTATTTTGCATTCAAGGGTCAGATACAAAAAACCGTCAACTACACTTTTCTCTAATATTTAAAGAAAGGACAATGCTGACCATGCTAAGTGAGGAAGAACATCGAGCTTCTTTAATAATTAAGTATCGTAATTATTAGTTAGTAACTTTTTTTTGTGCCAAACTTAAGTGTTTGTTTATGGAAAGAGATCATGTATTAAATATGTCTGTAGCAAATCCACAAGGCTTTTCTGCAGAGACAATCTAGAAAAAAAAACATTTTAAGAGATGATGTTGTTTAAGTGAACTCGGCCATAAATATTTTAACTGTCTACAAAGCCTATCAAGTCTATGACATATTTAACTCTTGAATGGGATATTTGGTACCTCTGTGCTAGGAGGCAGCACATACCAAGTCAAAGCCAGGCCAGAATTCTATGCTTAAAAAAAATATTAATACTCACATAGCACGTAAATCATATAAACAACATGGAAAATTGGCAAAATACTGTTTTTGAAAGAATAATTGTAATTCATTCAGACAGTCAGGGTACAAACTGACAATCTGTAAGGGGACTACAGTGATTTTCTCGATTTTGTTCAGCTCAATGAACCGTTTTGTTCCTTAGACTACACATGTGGAAACAAAAATAGTTTCTCAGTGACACAGATGTTGTTAATGTAAAGAAAATTATCTGGGCTTTCAGGGAAGTAGAAATTAGAATTTTCTAAGAAAGTGAGTGGAGACAGCAACAGCCTGTAGTTGGTTGTATTGAACAGAGCTGTATGGACAGGAGTCACAAACGCCTCTGAAAAGTATTTCAGTAAAAAAATAACATCTGTTACTAGTTTTAACAGACAGCAAAGAGTGCATTCTGCCTTCAGATTAAGATGGAAGGCAAGAAATTTTTGCCACTGTATAAGTTCACCCACCCAATGAATAGTAAAATGCTGGTCTCTTCCCTTTCCCATAACATACTTGATAAGGAAATGTTTCAGAGAAGATAGAATCATAGAATCACCAAGGTTGGAAAAGACCTTAAAGACCATCCAGTCTAACTATCCACCTAACACCAGTATTTTCCCCAATATTTCTTAAACCACATCCCTTAGTACCACATCTAGACACTCCCTGAGCAATTCCAGGGACAGCGACTCCACCACCTCCCTGGGCAGCCCATTCCTGATCAGTGCCCGACCACTCTTTCAGAGAACAAATTTTTCTTAATATCCAACCTGAACCTCCCCTAGTGCAACTTGAGACATTTTCCTCTAGTCCTATCGCTAGTTACGAGGGAGAAGAGGCTGAAACCCACCTTGTCACAACCTCACTTCAGGTAGTTGGAGAGAGCATTAAGGTCTCCCCTGAGCCTCCTCTTCTGCAGATTAAACAACTATTAAAACCTATCAAAAGTTGCTTAAAAGAATATTACGGACACCAGAAAATCTGTCTGAATATTTCTGCATGATCTGCATTATGTTTACCTAGTAAAACACTATTTCTTGATCAGTCTCAAAATCTTTAGTATTTTTTGCTGTTGTTGTTTCTTTTAAAGAAATACAGCTGATTTCCATTGTACAGAAAAAATAGTAAGAAAGCAAGAAAGGAAAATCATAATCAATTCCTAAATGTTGCATTGATCAGCTATTTGCAAACTAAATGTAAATTAAACATGTTTCTGATGCTGAGAAGGATTTTTCATAGTGAAGAAAAGGATAAACTTTCCTTCCAGGAGGCATCTGCAGCATGACTGATATAGCAACGGGTATTTGTTACACCAATTGATGCAGAAGACAGCAATTTATGTCAAATCTCAAACAAATGTCCATTCACAGATATGATATCCCTCTTTTGAATGACAATAATGAGAGCATTATACTGTTTTGTTTTTCTATGGAACTTTCCTAGGTTTTTATTTTATTTTATTTTGTGGGGTGGGGAGGTGGAGGGGTTAAGGCTTCAGAGACTCAGTGGAATTTGACAAGGGGCATTTAAGCTTTTGTGTTTGCCTTTAATTGCTGCACACCGGGGCGTACCTTCATCCTGCAGCCAGAACCAGCTGAGCAGAGGGCACAGAATCTCTCACTGCTTGTTGTGGCATGCAGGACTGGGACATCGCGCAGCATGCAGGAGTACATGGTTAGAGGAAAGACTTTGTTTCAAAATGCCTACTAATTTCACCACCTGGCAACCTTTAGAGATACTCTTCCACATAGTGAATAGGTTCTTATACCTCTAAACAAAGGGCTAATTTCACAAATATACAAAACATAAGTTATTGAGCAAGCACTGTAGTTTGTAACTGCTAGATTGCATCACAGTTTCGGTGAAAACTTTCTGTATTTCTGTAAACTCTGCCCCATTCATTTGGGGAAGAAATGCAGTTATTTGCATGGTGGTTCTGCCATGGTTCACCTCGCGATGAGCATTTGGTTGTTGCTTTCTTTAAGGGTGCAAACCTTCAAGGGCTTTGGGTATGCCTAACTGTATTCATGTTAGGTACCCTTTGACTTCAGCCACAATGGAGATGAGCCCATTGCAAGTGTAAGAAACTTCCATGTGGATAGCTATGTAAAAAAATAATTAGAAAATTAAAATAAACCTAGTCTGCTTTGCAATGGAAAATCCACTAACAAAAATATTTTCACAGAAAGGTAAAAATAGAAACATGAAATACTTTGTGTTTCCATCAGTCTCTTAAGTAACAAGGAGTGCTATTGTTACAATGCTGCTTCTCTCTTCAATTGCTCTGCTACTTAGGAAAACTCACAATGCTGACTTATGAGGAAAATTACAAAGGAATAACAAGGAAAACTAATTTTGTGAATAGACGTGTATCACTAGGCTAAAATAACTCACCAGCTTTTACATGCCAGTAATTTCTATAGTTCTAGGAACCATTTCTTTTCCTTTCCTTTCCTGAAAATATTTAAACAAACAGAAGCTCACCCCACTTACCCCCCTCACACACCCATACGTGGGACCAGCAAAACTCAGTAATTTTCCACTGGCACAACAGTCCCTCAGTGTCTGCCATCTGCTGTGCTGGCAGGACCCACAGGAGGAGCAGCAGCATCGAGTCAGGAACTGTAACGTCACCCTGTGAATATTCATTCCACTTTCATTTCACAGCTGCTCCTTATTGTCTCTGGGACTGACCTTGCCTTGGTCGGTTCCTCCCCCCCCACCGCTCCCCTTCAACTGCTTTTGAAGAAGGGAGTAGGCAGTAGTGAGATACTGACAGCAAAACTCCCAGACACCAAAATTCCTACTTGAAATTGATCCTCATTCCTCCTGGCACAGTGGTAGTTCTGCCACCTCCTTTTACCGCTCTTATTTATAAAGACTTTTGCTCTGGGAAGAGTGTTTTAGACAAGTACAGGTTTTCTAGGTCTGTAGCTAGTTTGTTTTCAATTTCCTTATATTAATAGATAGCGTTTTTTCCACTCTTGCTAATTCTTTTTCTGGGCTGTATGTCTACGTTTTCAACCCTGTGACACGGCAAATCACTTCACTGCCACGATCTCCAAACGTGGGAGTGGAGACCAGCTATCACAGCAGGCAGTCCCTCCAGAAATCACATCCTGCATCACATCCAATCCACAATCCATGACGATTTTAGGCTTCTGTTATTTCGAACCCATAAAATTGAATGCTTCTGGAAACTGAGCTCAGGTAAGGCCCGTTGGTGAGTTTCCTGGCTCAGCCTGAAGGGAAAGGAAACGTGCAGATCCACTCATGGGACCGTATTCCTTATGTGTCTGGGCAAGCAGCCTGCTTTAGCGCACAGAGCTAAGGCCCTGCTGCCTCTGTGTAAGGACTGAGATGAAATAAATTAAACGTGGCTGCCAAATCTGTCTACTTCACGTGCAGCCGTTCTCAAATGATGACGGTGGGACACGACCAGCAACCACACGCTGTGAGAGGAAGCTGTGTTTTGACCGACATTCTTCTTAGCCGAGCTGAGATTTGCCTTCCACACAGCTGCTTTTATAAGCCGGCTGCAGCATGGGGTGATAGTTTTATCCTCACGAGCGCTGCTGCTTCTCCCTCTTACTACTCGCTAGGAATAAACCCCAAGCAAGGCTTAAGGAAGTTCCAGCTGCGGTGGCATCCCTGCCCTCGCTCCTTGGCGGTGGGACAGCAGCAAACAAAAGGGCCAGTGAGCATACTGCATCTCCAGCCAATTCTGCAGTCCACGAGGCGACCAGCGCCCTCCTAACGCTCCCATCTCCTCACTCGCCCTCGGGGGACCCTGCGCCGCCTCACGGGAGCGCAGCCCGAAGCGAGGGGCCGGGGGCAGGAACGGGGCCTCCGCGCCCCGCCGTCGCGACGGATCGCCGACGGGAGCGGGCCGAGGGCGCGAACCCGCCGGCCGCCCCGCCGCGGCGCACCTGCCCGCGGCACTGCGGGGGCCCCGGGGCCGCGGCCAATCGCGGCTCGGTTCGGCGGCGCCGGGCTCTCGCGAGAGCCGCCGAGTAAACATCCATCCCTCCGCCGAGGCCCTCCCGCCGCCCTCCTCCCCCTGCCATTAGCGCGGAGGAGGGGGCCGTGCCCGCACAGCGCCGGCGGCGGGCGGCGAGCGAGGAGTCGGCGGGCGGGCTGGCGAGCAGCGCGCTGAGGTGAGTGCGGCGGGCAGCCCCGCCGCTCGGGACCTCCCTCCGCTCGGCTCTGGGGAGCCGCCTCTCCGCGGAGCGGGGGGAGGCGAGACCCTGTCGGAGCCGCTTCCTCCCCCCGCCGCGAGGCAGCCATCGCCGTAACGCCGGACGGAGGACGGCTCCGCCGGCGGAGGAGGCGGAGGCGGCTCCGCGCCGTCTGCTCCGAACCGGCGCTGCGGGGCCGGGCCGCGGGGCTGCGGGCGTTCCGGCGGCAGGCAGCCGCTTTCGGGTGGGAGGGCGCTTTGCCCTCTTTGGCAACGGGCGGGTAAGGGAAGGGACGCGTCTGTCTCTGCAATACGCTTACCGAGCAGTAAGAACAGACCCCTCGTAGTTCTGCTCTCTCCGTGAATGAACCCCCCAGCCGGTTCCCTAACCTCTACCTGAGCTGTAGGAGTTTTGAATGGGGCCTGTGATTGGGCATTTCGGCTCGTCCGACGCCTGTTCTGCCGTGACTTAGGTAAAAGTTAAGCGCGGAGAAGCGTGAGATGTCCCCTGCTGCTCGCTTCGGGTTTGTTTGCTTGTTTTTATCGGTGTTTTGGGTTAGGATAACAGAGTGCCCCGCTGCTGCTCCGTGCCCGATTTCCTCTTGCAAAATCCAGAGCAGATGAAGAAGCCTTGGTGCAGCCCCTGGCTGAGCATCAGTGCTGGAGGCTGGCTTGGAAGAAAGGCAGAACGCGTTTCTGCTCAGATAGCTGTTGGAGCACAACTCGTATTGTTTGGCTCCGAGTTGCTGTAGGACAGTGAAGCTTGATCTGAGGACCGCTGGTGTTGGCCTGCTCCATACGCACACATTCGGTGTTTGATGAGTTTTCTGAAGCTGCTCCAAGTAGAGAGCTCTTGCCATCGCCGTCCCCGGTGTAATCGATGTAATTGAATGCTGGAACTACCTTCTGTGGCTCAGGGTCTCTCCTGACTTCTCTAGTGACCACAAGGAGCTTAGTCACTGTTTGAGATGTGCTGTCTTTGCCTTCTGTCCCTAAGCAGGCCATGGGTTGGTAATGTTTTTAAACCTCTTCTTCCACCTCTGAACTCAATTTTCACCCTATCCCTGTTTATTCTAATAAAAATCCTCTGCCACCAATAGGATGGAGCGGATGATTAGCTGAAGTGTAGTCAATTGATAAACTTTGATATTTATATTATCGGAAGAGCTGCAGGGTAGGCATGTAAATTACAATGGAAGGAATTGCTTCTCTGAATATGGTACTCATCAGCACAAAGACTGAGCTAATATTATATGACAAATGATTTGCTCTTAGTCCCCCAGAAAGAGGCTTTATGTGTCTTAGATAATGACTGTGGACATAAATCAAGCATAGTATTGTCCACATAATCATGTAATCTTCTGTTGTTCCCAAGCTCATTTCAACATATAGCTGCACTTAGGGCAGACAGGCCAAAATTAGTGATCATGCTGCCATAACATGAATGTGTGGCTTTGGAAAGTAAGAGTCTTAATTCCTTGGATGGGTTGATACAGGGTTTTTCTAACTCCAGTGATGAAATAGCAATCACAAACACTTCTTTTTGTTGTATAAACAGTAAGGGTAACCAGATCTCACCCTGCGGGGTGTGAATTCAGGGAGGAGTTACTTTGTGCATAGTGTGAATCAGTTATGGTGAAGCGTACGTAAGGTGAGGGATCCTTTCTGGAAGGATAAACAGGTAGTCCTTCCCAAGTGCATGAGAGTAGGCTGGATTGTTTGATTGGTACAAAAAGTTCTGCAGCTCTGCAGTCTGACACTACAGAGGAACTTTTGGCAGTGTTGCTGCTCCTGTGTCTGCATGAGGAAACAACAACATTTTTTTCTTTGATAACAATGAAATCAAAACAGGGGCTAATAGGATGAATGAATTTATTGGGAAAAACTTATTTTCCTTGTTACAGGCAATTTGATCAGCATGGAGATCATTGAGATAGGCAATTCTCATACTAAGTACTGTCTTGTGAAATGGGTTCGTTTTGTGAAGCTTGCATTATTTCATCTAATACTTTGTGTACAGGTTAAAAAAGAAAGTAAATAAAACACGAAATTGGGGAAATATTAATCTATGCATCAGTCATCTGATTTCCTGATTTCTTTGTGACTTTGTTGCTTAATTTTTGCATTCTGACTTGAGTGGTAAATTTATAGCTTAGTTTCTGATGTATATGGCTGGCGTACCTACAAACAAATTTGCAATTTTTTAGGTGAAATGCAGTTTAGTGTAAACTGTAACTGAGTAGAGTATGACTGCAAAAGCAGATACCTAGAACTTCAGTGTAATAATTAGGAGATTGCTTATATGAGATTGTGATGGTCAGAGAGTTAGTCTTCTATATTTTTTTTCTAGTAAAAGGGAACAGTGGCTGATGTGAAATGGTAGCCAATGGGATTTCATAACAGCAGAAATTATAGAATCATGGAATGGTCTGGGTTGAAAAGGACCACAGTGATCATCTAGTTTCAACCCCCCTGCTATGTGCAGGGTCACCAACCACCAGACCAGGCTGCCCAGAGCCACATCCAGCCTGGCCTTGAATGCCTCAGGGATGGGGCATCCACAGCCTCCTTGGGCAACCTGTTCTAGTGCTTCACCACCCTCTGTGGAAAAAATTCTTCCCAATATCTAACCTAAACCTCCCCTGTCTTAGAACAAAAGGGAAAGGTTTTAAACTATCACTATCCATCCTCATGAAATCTCCCGAGGAAGTAAAACCAGGAGATTTTACTCCCTCAGTAAGAGAACAGGCAATATTAAGTAATAGTTTGGTACAAATGGGTTGAGCTGTAGTCTGAGCAAGTACCCTAAAACTTAACTGTGAAGAAAGGCACGAGGAACCAGCAAAAGAAAGATGGCTTGGCACAAGTGAGGAGCTGAGTGTGCCTAGATGTGTTCTTCTGGGTATGCCAGGTTTGGGTCCTGTCTCCCTGTCCCCAGTGCAACAGATGAGCCTCATATGTTTGTGCTGGGAATGCCAGTGAGAATAGGGGTGTCCTCACCCTGCCTGACTGCTGTCTTTGGAAACTCTTAAGTTTGCTCTGTGGGAAAAGGGTTCATCACCAGGGTAGATTGCTTCTGCCGTATATGCAAGCTTAGAGTTTGCTGGCACTACTAATAATCAGTCCACTCTCTTAATGAGGATTACCTCTTTAAGAAGACATATCAAACAATGATTTTAAAGATCATTCTTTTCTACGTTTTTTTTTTTCCTTCCCAGGATGAATAGAGCTGAATCTAATGTTGTGAGAGGCTTAACACGCCTGCTCTGTGATGACAAAACAGCTATAGCTTCTCCTGGTAGAAAGCCTTGTTATGAGCACACCAGCAAAGGATGAACTTGCTTATAGCTTAACGGGTAGTTAAATCCCTGGCTAACTGACTAGATGTAAACCAAAATGTGAAGGAGGCGGGAGCCCTCAGGTGTGGTTGTTTCCTTCTTCACATAGGAACTGGGGAAAAAAAAATCTTTCCTTTTGGAAATCCACGTTTGCCAAATTAGCCAGGTAAAAATAGTAGTTCAATAGCATCAGGTTTCTTCTGTGTTGCTTTCTATGATGGGGGGAAAAAAAAGTTTATCACGGGCATTTCTCAAAATTTGTTTTATTATTTTATTTAACAAGGGGTGGTTGTGTAATGTGGTCCCTGCCCTTCACTCTCGCTGGTGCCTTACAGGGGAGGTGACTGGAACACCAGCCAAATATCAGCCTGATGATGAAAGGATTGTTCCACTTAAAATGTCACTAATTTTTAGCATGCTGGGTCCTGTGTAGAGGGGACAGTTTACATTAGTAACTCCACAGATAAAAAGCTCTGTACCGTATTGTTTTAAGGCAGCTGTTGTTTCCTGAAGTTAAAAATTAGGAGATTCTTCTGTTTCATGGTATTTAGCATCTGGCAGAGCAGGAAAGGAGAACAAATTCAATCACAAGGTACAAATTTAATGGCAGTACCTGTTTTTACAGAGTACATAAATTGAATCCAGAGAACAAAGTCGGTGTTTAGCAGTGATTAAAATTATGATTTCATAAGCCCTAACGTCTGGAACCATAAGGGAATTTTGTTCTCCTTGAGAGCTTCTCTGTGGGATGCTAGGCAATCTTACAGCAATGGAAGACCTGGCTGTTGCAAACATGTAGCAGCCAACTGTTGAAGGGTGTTCCTATTTAGTGGAGTACTTGGCACTTGGTTAACAGTAGCAAACACAGTTCCTGAGAATTAGTTTCTAACTAAAACGTCCGGTGTCTCTTGGAAGGCACCACAGTGAATTCTGACTTCCAGAATGAACCGAAAGAAAGGAGTTTTATCACTGCTGGTGGGATTAATGTGCATCTTTGTGGCTGGATTTCATTGGATTTGTTTGTGCTTGGTTAGTCCAGTGCAGCCATGAAGTATACTAGGTCCGCAGGCTGATATTCTTCGTGACCAACTTGCCATATTTCACTTCTGTAAATTGAAAGCTTTGCTCTGCTAAAGAAAAAATTTTCTTGCTGAATTTTGCAATCTGCTTATGGTTTAAAATAAATTATTTCCTTCGTTTATCGAAGTTACAGCATGGATCTTGGTTTCTGCAAACCTTGTAGGAAAGACATAAAGGTTTTTATTCTTTAAACACAGGGTAGGAAATATTCGAATTTATGGAAGGAAGTAAAACTTGAATATATTGTAAATACAGCTTCTGGTAAAGTCTTACAGTTCAGTCCTGCCCCAGTCTTAACAGGCTCAGTTAATCATTGCACCGCATTATACTAATGGCAGAGATGGAAGGTTTATTATATTCTTCATGGGTTCAGTTCTTCATGGGTTCAACTCTCAGATATGTCGTGAGCAAGGAATATAGACGACCATTTCATACTGAAATGCTCTAGGTGGGTTCTCTTCTGGTTCATTTCTCTATGGAGACTCTTACCCTATCTTGGCCTGTTGATCTCCTCATTTCACGGGGAAGGGGAGTTCATGTGAAATATGTATTATGAACATCTTGGCTCATTTGTGTGCTGGTTTTGGTGACTCCACTGCTTGGTTGTAGAAGCAGCAATTAAAAACTTTGAAGTAATTATTATTAATTTTGCTTTATTAAAGATAATTATTTTAAGAACACTTGGAATTATGTCCCATGAAGTGTTTATGCTTTGTATTATTCCTGATAGAAACTGAGTCTGAAGTCAGAGAAAAACATAAAGATGAACAAAAATCTATGCAGTGGATAAGTGGATACTATTTCTTTGAAGTGTTTGAAAAACAGAGTGCAGAATGTGACTGTTACATCAAACAGATGTAGTGATGAGACAACAGGGAAATGTTCATGGACTAAATAAAAATGTGTACGTAGTGCAGAACATAAGTATGATTGACCTTTAGTACCTGCTTAGAAGAGATGTGTGTGAAACTGAAGTCAACTGGAGGTCCCCATGGTGTTCTTCAGATGAATCTGATGGCTACAGCTGTTGCTGTGGTTGAGCTGTGCAAGTCATGGTGCGGTCACACAGCAACAGAAGTTGAGGCTGTGGTTCTCAAGTTCAGCGAGGAACGGTCTGGTGGGAGCCCACAATATGCTCAGAGGCCATTGTGTGTCTTTGATTTAAGGAAAAAAAATAATAAAAACCAACAACAAAACCCCGATTTCCTGTCCCACTGACCATCCACGTGCTGCTGATGGCAAACATGGACTGCAGTTTAGAAATATCAGTTATGATATAGGAGGGGGAATGACTGTTTACATGGGTGGATAGTGATAGGACAGTGGGGGAATGGTTTTAAACTGAGACAGGGGAGGTTTAGGTTAGATATTAGGAGGAAGTTTCTCACTCGCACTGGAACAGGTTGCCCAAGGAGGCTGTGGATGTCCCATCCCTGGAGGCATTCAAGGCCAGGCTGGATGTGGCTCTGGGCAGCCTGGTCTGCTGGTTGGTGACCCTGCACACAGCAGGGGGGGTTGAACCTAAACAATCATCATGGTCCTTTTCAACCCAGGCCATTCTGTGATGTAAGTATAATTATCTGGTAGATAGTCTGAACTTGAGAGGTTCTGCATTGTCTTTTGTCCTTATACTCCTGTAGAATGTGTACTTTAATGTAAATTCTTAAGGGCAAATGGTGGCATTATAGTTAGAAATAGTTTATCTCAAAAAATAAAAGGGTAACTTGATCGAGGGGAGAAAGAAAGATATGGAAACACAAAATCAGCTAGTTTGGATTGGAAGATGAAGGGAAAGAAGTGAAGAAGATTCCTTCCTTCTCCTTTTAAGCTTTCTCTTTCTTTCTTTTCTTTTTTTCATGAGCCAAAGATAAAGTTGGAGAGAGAAGAGAAAAAAGAAGTGTAATGCTTTAGATGTTCAAGCTTTGCTGGCAAGCCTTCACAGGTGCTGGAAATTTTCTTTTTGCTTCTTTCCAATGTTGTAGTGTGCACTATTTCTCAACAAGCTCTTTCTCAGTAGTCAGTACTTCATCCCTTCCACAGGAAGGAACACAGTGAAGTCACTGTGAGCTCCAGCTGCACAAGGAAACACAAAACTTTCCAAAGTTTGAGGCCATGTAAGTAAGATAGTGTTACAGAAGAATGAAGCTGTGGGATTAAAATTTGGCTTTCAGCTGTGTTGGCATGGAGGTAATGTGAAAAGAAAGGAGCTGTCCAGGTGAGGATTTTAATGTGTTTACCGGCTAATCAGTATGAGCATGTAAATCTGTGTTTCCAGAGGGCTGATTAGTACACCTGGGATGTAATTTACATGCAAGTGAGCTTACATCAAAGATGCCTGCAGTGATAATTCCTCTTTATCTTCCAAGACTTTACTGCTCTGGGCTGTGTCATGATGAGGAGTGGAAATGAGTACTGTACTGATATATTCAATCCCCCTGACGGTGCTGCAAGTCTCAGACTGGACATTCAGGTTGACTGAATGTAGTACTGCTCTAATCACAATTCCCTCAATCAATACCAGCAGTGCAGATAATACTGTAGGATGACTTGACAAAACTTTGCACTTAATTTTTCAGCAGGTATCTGGGTACAACCTGCACATTCCCTGCTAGCACAGAGCTGCTTGTTCCAAGTGTGTGCTGAAAGCATCATCTGTTTTCACTCATGACTCCACAGTTTTAGGCTCCACTTGAGTACCATTGAGCCCTATTTAGTAACATGGGACACCATGTTAATGTTCATTCTTTACTTTTGCTCGCTGACATCTATGATGATTATATCAAGGGGGGAAATAGAGGGGGGGGGGAAAAACCAACAAATTAATTTCCATGTTTGAGAAAAACAGATGATCCAGACCAGAGATGAGAGAATATACCTTGTCTTAACACATCATGACCTACACCACTGTCTTCAACTGCTGCTGGCAGCTCATTCTACCTGCAGTAAGGCTGCTCTGCTGAATACCTTTTCATAGTGGTTCCTCGGAGCCTGGCAAAGTAACTGCTGCCTTGACTTTCACTCTCTGGTAAGATGCAAGACTCTGGACATGCTGAGGATATAGTGAAGAAATCTCCTTGCACGTTATCTGTTTAAATAAGAAGAGGCTGCTTTGTAAAATAGCTTGTAAAATATTTGCAATCAAAACAGCTTTAAGAAAAAAGTAAAAACTAAGTAGATGCACATCCATTTTAATGCATATTGTAGATGATTGTATGAAAGCATTGAAAGAATAAAGTCAAAAAACAAAAAGTAATTATATGGTGTTTGGAATGGAAATGGTTATATTCTGATACAGTAATTTTAGCTAACCTCCTCCCACCCTTTTTATCAGACCCAAATGGAGGAAAGATAGTTTAATGTTTTGCCATCCCATCTCAGTCTCAGATTTTGACCCCCCAAATGTGGGCTAAGCCTGTGTGGAGGAGTCAGGGCTGCAAGAAAAGAACTCATACAACAGTTTCCATTAGACTATTTTCTCTTTTTAAAAATAACTGAAACCTGTGAGTGTTCTCTGTATTTATTTTTAATGCGGAAGTGCATTTTTGAGGGTACTCTTACTTGACAGTGTCTTTTGCATTTCTGTTTGACTGTAATTTCCTCAGTCTGAGAAACACAACCAAATGCCTTTTCTTGGTCCTTTTGCCAAAATGCTTTAAAGCAGTTGTGTCATCTTGAATGATTGGTGACTCCATATGTACCAGGAGTGTAAACTTACCTAAGGCCATATGAGAGAAGCAATGAGTGTGCACTGTGTGCAGCTGAAGACTGTAGTTGCTTGATGAGATTTTCTTCTGTTCTTTTGGAATCTAAGTGCTTCCTCTCCCTCTCCTGGCTGCCAAGGCTAGGCTGTGTTTACTGCAAAGACATTAAGGTCCACCCATCCCCCTTTTCTTTGAATTCTCAAGTAAGTCTTCTACAGATATTGCAAGTAAACCCCAGTAAGACCAGTGCAGAGTGAATCCCATATTTGTCTTAGCTGGAATGCCAGACTTCTGTCTGGAACATCTGAATATGTGCTTAGGGTGCAGCTTCCTTCTATTGAAGGGTGGTGATCATCTAGTCAACAAAGCATTGGATTTACAAGATGAAGTCACTTACAGGAGTAGACTCCTGTCATATATGGACATCCAGGGGGCAAAATAGGGGATATTCTGCTTGTGGTGTGGCAAGCACTGCACCTGCTTATGCTTTTTCCTCTTCTTTTGCCTAGATCAGGAGCTTGTGCTTGATGAAGAGTGCAGGACTTCTAACAGAAATAAATATTAGCTACCTCTGCTTCTCACAAGGACTGCATTAAATGTGTTTTAATGGCTTTCCAGATTAGTGGTGTCTAAATCAATGTTTGCTAGTGACAAATGCATCAATAAACACAAATTTCTTTGCAATTCTTGGCTTTCTATGATATCTTAATGCTGCTTCTAAGCAGGAGCCTTGTCTTATTGTTGTCAGACAAAAACCATTTTTCATATTGGATATGGTGGTGCGATTCTCATCTATTTCAAGGGAGAGGACCGACAAAGGATAATCCAGCCTCTGTTCTAGGTATTGGGGGCGTTTTTTGAAGTGCCAAGCAGAGAAAGAATACAGGAATGTACCAGGGCTTCTTTGTAAGTCCTTTTTTCAACACTGAAAGAGCTTGTGCTCTTTGAGGTTCTGGCCACGTTTGACCCTGCGTGCTTCATAGGCATCATTCAGTTGGTTCAGCAGCTGTTTATGAAGCACCAAAATTCAGAAGGCTTTCATCTTTTCTGAATGAAATTCATTCTTTTCGCTCAGCTGGTATTCCTAAATTTGTGAAGCAGCACCAGTTCCCTAATATTAACTGGTTTTATGTTTAGTTGTGTCATTCAAATGTAACAGAGTTCAGATTAGTTCATACCACTGAATAGGAGTTGGTTTTTTGATTTCTCTGTTTTTTTGTCTTCTCAAAATAGCTTCTCTGAATTCCAGAAAGGTTAATTTGCTGAAATTTTTGATCATTTTCAGGGTTTTTTTTTTTAATGTGAAATTAAGTTTGTGATCTAAGCATTTGATCCTATACTATTTGTATCCTCTTAAAATGGCTGTTTTTAGAAATGTAAGATGCTGTTATTTTTTTCTCTTAGTGTTGTAAGTTTCAGGTACTTGCTTCATTCCTATTTTTTGGCAAGAGATTAGGCCAAAATTCATGATGATACATACATATCCTTGGAACGGAGCAGTTTGCTCAGAGAGTCTATATTTGTATGCTAAGCTTTCTTAAGGAAAAATACTGAACTGTTAAGCTTTTACTGGCTCTGGAAAGCAGACGTGCAGTTAGTGTGTGAGAAGAGAATGATTCTGTTGACTGGCTTTCCTTTTGCCTAGCTGTGGCATGTTGAAAGTCAGCAGGTCTTGCTTTTTCCTCCTGAGAAAGTGTGGGATTACATGTATGAGGGCTGCTCTGAAAATAATGCCTCCTATTTTATGATGTTGACCTGTGGTAGCAGAGGTGGCTGTTGGTGGTATGGCAGTAGAGGCTGAAATTTCCTGCCAGTATCTCACTGCATTTTGTTGCTGTGTGATAGATGACGGCAGAGGAGGGGCAGTCAGACAAAATGGCATCGACATGAAAGAGCATATGAAACAAAGGTGTGCCATTGAACTCCTCCATGCAAAAAAAAATTGGCGCCCACTAGCACTTGCTAATGCTTGCTGAACACTTACGGGGACCAAACAGTGGATGTGCGCCCAGTGAGGCGGTGCGTGGTGCATTTCAGCAGTGACTGCAGTGATGTGAAAAACGAGCCACGTTCTGTATGGCCACGCACAGCTGTCACTATAAAATTAGGAGCATCTCAATCCGCTCACCCATGTAAATCAGCTAATGGTGGTAATTATGATGAAAAATAGTGTTTTGTACATGAGAATCTGGTCTATCAGATAGTGTTGTAGTGCTCTTTGTATCTGTTGTTGTTTCTATGAAAGTAGGAGGCATTACTTTTGGAACAACCTATGTATTTTTTTTTTCACATAATCTCAACTAAGCTACGTATTTCTATAAAAGGCACTGGGATACTTCCACAAAAGATGCTTGGTAAAAACAATCCATGTTTTGAAGAAACATGCTATTTTGAGGGAGGATAATTCATTTTTTCCCACCTTATTCAGTCCTTGGCCTTTCAAATGGTATCAACAAAGGAAGTGACTATTGCAGATGCTTTTGTGGTTCCGAATTTATTGAGGGCTGGATGGAGATCCACTGAGTCATTTCACATAAGCCACCAAAGAGCTGCTTCCAGTTAGTGCTTGGACCAGGCTATTGAGCTGAAAGATGCCATCTCCAACTGCCAGCCACGTTTCACAAGAAACATAACAAATGCACATTACAAATATTTCAACATTGCAATTCAGCCTTTGTTCTTTTGCCACTTACTTGGCAAAGGATGTCTCCAAAGAGGTATTTTTAGCAAACGCTATATAGAGAGCTTCAAATCTTTCTTTCTTTCTTTGTGGAAGATATTTTTACTCTCTATGAGATGCCCAGAGTTAAAGGATGTAGAAATGACAAGATGCTCAAACCTCAGTCAGATTTCAGTTCTGTGTAGGTTTTGGGGATCTGGATGTATCAGTGTTAGAGACAGTTTCCCAGTTCTCCTCTACTGGGCAGGGATGCCACCAAATTTGTTGACTTTATTTGGTGCTTAAAACATATTTAACTGTGAAATCCATGCCATAGGACTGCTGTTTGGTTTCAGGAAGCGTTTAAGAAGCATGGTATTGACTTGGCCAACAGTTATGAGTTTTTGAGAAGATCAGGAGAAGCAAATTGCTAGATCTGTAGATGAATTCCACGTACGTTCATCGTGCTGGGGGCTGGAATTGTATCAGCTGCCAGACAGGATTCATCTGTCCTTATTTGAATGTTTAAAAGCTGCATATCCAAGGCAGTTAGTCATCAGAACCTTCTTCTGCAGTCAACGGGGGTAAGAAAGCCCTTTCAGAAAGGGCTTCCTCTGAGCTGCCTTAGGAGATGTTTGCTTCTACCTCACAAGGGTGACTTCTTAGCACCGTGCCACTGCAACAGAACAAAGGCTGGCTTGGTTTTCAGGAGAAGATGGCAGCAAGCATGGCCCCTATGACCCTGCATTTGTGCAGGCCTGGTTGCCTGTAGTTGCTCCTGACTGCTGTGTCAGTGTGACTTCTGAGTGGTTTCCTTTGGCAGATGAAATTCCAGTAATAAAATCCACTGGCCTCACCTTGGTAAAATGCAGGTACGTGCAAAAACTTGTGAATTCACAGACTTCTATTTTTGCCAGCAGTATAATTGGAGTATGTGTGCGTATATATATACATTTTTTCCAGGAGAGCATGAGAATATGTTTCCTCAATCACAGCTGCAAAAGTGCCAGGGCGCAGTGTAAACACAAGCACAAGCAGGCAGGCGTGCCTTTGAAGAGCCCAGGGCTCAGGTCATCTGAGCTTTGTTCTTGGCTTTTTTTTTCTCATTTCCTTGTGTAGTTCTAGTTTTTTCCCGTAGTTCATTATGACATTTAATGTTTGTTTAAAAACAGTTCCATAAAACGTTTTTCTTAAGTGCACAAATAGCATTTTACAAGCACGTACCTGTGTGAAGGCTTGCCAGAGAAACCTCTTGCCTTTCCCCAGTGCTGACCTGATCTGACTGTAAGACTAAATGGAAGACAAGAGTCAGGACTGATGCAATGATTCCATTCCTGAGCTCATCCTTTAGGTTATATAAGCTGCACTTTGTACTTTTGATTCTGCTGTGGTGCTGTGGTATTTTTTTTTCGTTTTGTTTTTGTTTTTTAATCTAAAGATGATCTCCTAGTGATGTTTGCTTCTTCGCTCACAGCACTGAAAAATCTGTGGTATTTGTAGAAGATCTTAGTGGTCTTTCCAACTTCAATGATCCTGCGAAATTGATGATCGTGTAGATATGAAAAGCAGAAGGAATGGTAGGCAGTAATACTTGTGCATACATCAGACAAGAGAATGATTGAGATGAGTGTTGAGGGATGCTGAACTTAGCAATGAGATTTTTTTTTTTTGGATGCTCTGATTTTTGTCTCCTCAACTTTTAAAATTGGGTTGATATTGCCCTGATATTTCGTAAGCTACATGTAAGGAGTGCGTTGTAAGCCTAAAGCCTGTCTTGGATACATTAGCATTATTATTAATACTACTATAAATGGTTGGAATCTGTTCCTCAGTCTGCTGTAGGCACTATCATGAGGCAGGATTCTCTGGATAAGTTTGTTTTAGCTCTTGCTTCTCAAAGTCCTTCAAGAATTGAGCCTGGTTTCAATTACCTTCATAATCAGTGGTGATGGTTCTGATGACTTGCTTTACAAAATTATGTGCTTTTATTTCTTAGTTTTGCAAAGTACCTCAGGAGTTTGATAGAAAATGATATAAAGGAGCGAAACATAATTTGCTTGAAAGCTGGGAGGCAACTCTGTCACACTGGGAACAGAATAAAGCTTGCAGCTCTAATTCATTGCAAGATGCATTCTGGTATTATTAGAAGGAGAAATATCCTGAGGGAAAGGAAAGCAGCTTCAGGGTTGGTAACAGCCCCAAGAGACCTTTGCAGCTTTGGGCAAGCATGGAAGGGCCCCTTCCCTTCTGGAGACTGCCAGCCCTGCAGTTGCCTTGTGCTATCAGGATTTGCTGAAGTTTCTGTAGTTTATTTTATTATCAATTTATTTCATAAGATTTTACTCAAGAAAAAATAAAAAATAAAATAAAAAACCAACAGACTTGCCTTCAGATTCCTACTTCCATCCCAGTGTTATCATCTTAGACCTGGGGAGTGTAATGAAATTTTTATTATTTATATATGCCCTAAGTACAGCTCAGTATCAACTGAGGGATGATCTGTGGAATAGAAAGTGCTGGGTTTTGCACAGACCTTTTCGGAGAGCCAGGGCTACTTCTAAAGTAAGGAATTTTATTTGATTTTATATTTTTGTACATAACTGCAGGTGAAATATGTCTTAAGACTCAATTGAAGCATTAATTAATCATCTGAGGAATCACAAATTTAAATGATTTTGGTTTTGCACCAATGCTACATTACTGCTCATTTTTTTTAATGCCTCTTATATTTTCAGATGAAGAGAATATAGCAGAGCATCTACTTCCTAGTTATTCATGAAATGAAGAGGCCCTCTGCCTTCCCCTTTATGACAAACTACATCCCTTATGTTATGTTTTCCTGGTGCTTTACCGGGAAACTGGTAGAACTTCCCAAATATTGTGCATTTGTCTTTCTTTAAAAGGCAGTTGTTCACATGCAAATAACATTAATCAGCAGAATGTGTAAACATGGACTAAGGCCTCATTCAAATGAACACTTTCAGTTGGATTCACAACTACGATGTTAAGCCAAGGGTGAGTGTAGCCCAGCTTGGAAATGCAGTCATGAAACTTGGCAACTTATGGCATGTTAGTATTGTCCTCTCTCAATTTCCTTTTCCCATGCATTTTCTGAAATGAGAATGAGACTTGAGTCTTGTCCTTGGAGCACTGAAAAACATCTGCCTTGCTTATCTTGCCATACACCCTCCCAACCCTGATACACAGATCACTGCCCCTTCTGCAGTCGGCTGCAGAAGTTAACTCTTTCTCCTGCCTGATGGGGTGGATGGACCGCTCAGATAAGTGTAATGACAAGGAAGGGGCCATGCACATTAAAGGTTTGGGGCCAGCTGAAATGCATCCTTTAATAAATAGGTTTTCAATACTCCTTCAGCTTCTTTCCTCCCAAGAGCCCAGGTTCTTTGTGTATGAACTCATTAAGCCCCCTGATGTGATCTGCAAGGTATGTAAGTAGTATATCTGCTCTCTTGTAGGATAACTGAGATGCACTCTAGGTAGACGTTTTCCTTCTATTTTTCTACAGGATTTGTTTTTACTTTTGAGAAACAAAACAGAATCTAGATAATAAGCTATTTAATGCAGCTTCCTGTGCTGTAACTATACAGCTATTCTTCCATATGTATATCATCTACAAATGGAAGCAGAGCTCTCAAAATATTTAAACACTTGCATTGCTGCTAACTGTCAGGATTTCAAGGTGTTTTTATTTTGTGGAAGGATTTGACCAGCTCAAGTCACTGATGGGGCTGTGTTAGGAATGCTACAGCTGGTAACTCTGGTTGTAGAGCTGCTGAGTACAGCAGGATGAGTGAGAAATTAGAGAGGATCTCAAGGTGCGTATTCCCTTGTTTTACTGTGAATCGGGCATTGAGCTTTGCTCTTAGTGTTCTTTGGGTGGTCAGAAAATCATTCAAATTAAAACACAACGCATGTCTCTGTCTACTGCATGGCATAGACCTGTGATCCATGTTAATACTGCTATTTGAACTTGCCTGTCCACACTGATGTTTGACAAGCCACCAGAACCAAGTGGCTCCCAGGAGGAGCACCTGGGATGGTTTTTGGTGCAAGCTAAAGCAGCACATTCTGCACACCTTTCCTGATCTTTGTGAATATGGATAGGGTTATTTGTTAAGAGCAGCCTCTGAGACATCACCTAGGGGATAGGTGTCCAGTTGTTCATCATGATATGCCTCACTATGACCATTTTCGTCACGCTCAAATGATTGTGTTATGTACTGATGCAGCTAGAATTAAAGGGGATGTGAAGTTTTTCAGTGCAGAGCTGTTGCCTCCATCAGCTTTCTTCCAAATGAAGCCAGCAAAAGCTAGCACAAGAAGAATGTCTCATTGGTGAGAATTAATATTTGTTTACCATTTGTCAGAGTTAGGGTATGACATAGAACTCACAGCTCATGTGATGTGCCTAGCCACTGGGGAAAAAGGATAATCCTGTCCTCCCATCAAAGCAAGTGTACCCAAGCCTTGCTTGAATGGGTTCCAAATCTAGGTGCCTGCTAAAGAGGCAGAGCCATTCCTCCTTGATCCATGTGCTCCAGCACTCCCCTTTGACTAAATTTTTCAGTTGTGTATTTGGAACTGGGACTTGCAGCTCCCCGGTTTTAGGAAGGAGCAGTCTCCTTTCTCCAGAACATGGAGATGACTAGTACCTTAGCTTTGTCAGACAGCTGCATTTGTCTGACTCACCTTTTGGCTGCGTCACTGCAGACTGCTGCAGTGTCAGGAAAATAGTAGCATGGCCAGGAGAGGAAGCATCAATAAAGAAGTGGAGGGAGAGACAAGGGAAGGCCCTCTTTCCTTTTCTCTCCAAGAAGCAATTCAGATACCTGCGTCAATACTTCTGGAAACAGAGCTTGGCAGTGATTTCTGTCCTTTCTGTGCAAGTGCCTTGTGCCCAGAACTCATGCCACTATGAAATATTCATGTTAAATATTTCAGAAGTAGAAATGATCTCATTCTTCCTACAGCTTATTTGGGTTTTCTGTCTTGGTTACTATTTATGGGAAGTAGCTGGTTGTATCCAACTTGTCAAGCAATTGACATCACTGCCTGAAGAATGCCTTTATTTTCTTTCCATTGATCTCCATCTTTACACTGTTGGTACTAAACTGGTACTTCCAATTAGACTTCCCACAGCTAAGTCCACTTGTCCTCACCTCTGCTTGTAGGAGGAAGTTGTAATTACACTTATTTGCCTTATAGGGCAATAGAGACCAGAATGTTGAAAAGCAACACTGAGACTGTTCTGCAGGAATTCAGGTGTTTTCTCAGCTGTCGAGAGCATGCTTAGCCCTCAGCACGTTGCAAGACCTTTCTGAAGGTGTTATTGGTAGGAAAGGCTTGCTCCTAATAAAGTTTGCTGTTTTGCTCTCTCATTCTTGTCATAATCAATTTAATCTTGAAAACATGAAATCATGTTCTCTAAACTTTTAAGTTTTTAAATCTCTCAATTTGCCTATTTCAGCCTGTTTAACTTTGTCATTGATACGCCAAAGCTTCCTTATCTTCTATAATCTTAGGCAAATAAGCATCTATCTTTAACCATTTTGCCTTTCACTTTTTCTTGCAGCTGGATATGGCTACAGCTTTTGCTCACAGCCTGCTTTTACTTCTATTGCCTTTAACTAAGGAACAGGATAATTGAATCAAATCTCTGAGATTAATTTAATGGAAAATACCACCCATTTTGAATGAGCTTTTCCAGTCCATGACAGGAGAATGACCTTCCACAGAACCTAATGCTTATCACAAACCTCATAGTCTTTCACCTAGCTACAAATCCTCTTCATTTTTCTTTTTTCGTTATTTCTATCCCTTATCTTCCTGGAAGGGCGTATATGTGCATATAGGAGATAGGAGGGGTTACATATACATCTTTAACAAAGCATTCCTGGATACACCTCAGCCCTAGAGGAGATGAGCAGCAGTGGCATTAAGCAATGGGCTGCAGGAAGGAGGCAAGGAGGATGGAGGTCAGGAGGCAGTTGGGAAGTCTGAACTGAGGTACCTGTTCAGTGCCGTGTGATGGGTGGACACCAGTGGAGTAGCAAATAGAGAGACCTTTTAGGTAGCAGTATAGGTTGCTTAACGGATTGGATACAGGAGGACCGTTCACATCTTTTTCTGTATCCTGGGTTTATCATGATCATCTGCTTTTGTGCCAACAGTTTTCTCCTTCTCCAGAAAACACAGTTAGAGAAATTAACTGTTGTAGTGGGATTCAAATGGGCAAACATCTGCTCTCCAGCATTGCATGCACTAACAAGATTCGTTACCTGCTTTTGTGGCTTTGAAGGCCGGAGGGATCTGTTGTGCTCATTAACCCTGGCTGCAGGCATTGTGGAGGCCATCGCCGGTCACTGATGTTCTGCATCTCATTTAGCAGCCAGATCCTTTGCTGGCTTAGGCTGATCATGTCTAATTACTATATTTAATTTGATTGATGTGATTCAGAAAGAGCCTTGCAGAAGTCAGGGTTTTGAACATACACCAAACAAAAAAGAAAATAAACTCAGTGCCCTTTATCTTGCCTATATTTTGTCAGTATAAAAATCCCTTCAAGTTCCCAACGGTGAAGTCCCTCTGCTTCTTTCTCCTAAGGCTCCTTAGAAAAGGGAAGGTATTTTCCCTGAAATTAAAGAGTTGGTTTTCTTGTATCAAAGCTAAAAATGTATTACAATTTCAGGGAAATTTTATGCAGTTGTCTCACAACACCCCCCCCCCCCTGTTCTATGCTACTTTAATTTGTACCTCTTGGCCACAAAAGAGCCAGACTTGGAGATATCGCCTGTGATTAGATCATACTTTCAGACACTTGTCTGTGCTTTGAAGTGGAACACGTCTTTTGTTACACCCAAGTATAATGTAATTTGGAAAAAACAGAACTAACAAAGGAGGAAACAAAATTTCTGTTCAGTGACCTCTGAAATGTTGATCTTGCTCTGTCCGCGGTTCTTTAATGATCCAAAACATTGCAGCAAAATGTTGCCCTTTGGCTTCTGTGTGTGAGTTGATTTAGCAGGTCTTAAAACAGTGTTTTCTTGAATCCATCTGGATAGAAGTGCCAACTAAAAGCTGAGAAAATGCTTAGGTGCATGTGAATGTGTTTACATCAGGAGGTAGAAGCATCTAAAACAAAGAAGCTCCTTTAAGAGGACAGTGATTTGCATGGCCATGAAACCTAGGGTAGGTCAAAAGAAAGAAAAGATGGAAGTAAGCTAAAGCAAACTTTGAAATGTCATTTCACTGCACAGCATTGTTGTAGCATTGTTAGCTTTTCAGCAAGCTACTCCTTTCTCTTTTTGCCAGTAAAGTGAAATGCATCACTTTAAGTAGACCCCTGGGCTGTGTGGGGCTGCCACTTGAATTTGCACATCTCATGTTATGCTTTGAGCCCTCCAGGTGCTGATGAAATTGGCCTCCATTCGGAACACTGCCTGGAAGATATCACAGCATGTGGGTAGAATTTCAGAATGATTTGGGTTGGAAAGGGCCCTAAAAACCCACTCAATTCCAACTCCTTGCTGGGTCCCAGAGCCCCATCCAACCTGACCTTGAGCCACGTATGTGGCAGCCTGTGCCAGGGCCTCACTCCCCTCTGAGTATAAAACTTTCTCCTAATAACAAATCTGAATTTCTCCTTTTTTAGTTTATAACCATTCCCCCTTGTCGTATCACTGTCAGACTGTGTATAAAGTCATTCTCCATCTTGTTTATGAGCTCCTGTCTGCTCTCTCTGTTCTCAGCACCAGCACTGCCCTCCTGCCTTCTTGACTGAGCTGACATACAGCTTTTTTATTTTCCCTCCCTCTCTCTCCATGAGATTAATGGGATCTGCGTGTTTGTCTATCTTACGGCCACCCACATAATAATTTTAATGGGTTTTGAAACCCAAGTGATTGGGTTGTCTGAAAAAGGCTTTCTGCAAATAAAATAAAATGGGTTATTTCAAAGAGCTGAGCTCGTGGTTTATTTATTTATATTTTTTATTGGATGCCCTGGAAGTTGTTTAATGCTAAGTGAATGTTCTAAGCACAGGCTGTCTCCAAGTTGTGCTGCTAACTGCAGGGCAGAATCACAGAATTGTAGGGGTTGGAAGGAACCTCCAGAGATCATCGAGTCCAACCCCCCCTGCCAAAGCAGGATCCCTACACCAGGTCGCAGTAGGTGTCCAGGCGGGTCTTGAATATCTCCAGACAAGGGGACTCCACAACCTCCCTGGGCAGCCTGTTCCAGTGCTCCCTCACCCTCACCGTAAAGACGTTCTTGTGCACATTTGTGCGGAACTTCCTATGCTGCAGTTTCTGTCCGTTTCCCCTTGTCCTGCCTCCACATACCGCTGAAAAGAGTCCAGCCTCGCCACTATGGCTCCCATACCTTAGATATTTATAGAGCTGGATCAGGTCTCCTCTCCCTCTTCTCTTCTCAAGGCTAAACAGACCCAAAACAGACAGAGCAACTGATAAAGTAAACGTGACCTTAAAAGTTGTGTAACGTGCAGCTGAAATGGAAGTAGTTGTTATTAGTGATCTTAAACTTTAATAGCTGTTCTCCTGCTGTTAATGAAAGCAAAAGTTAACTGTTCTAAGTGCACGTTTATGTTTATGCAGGGCTTATGTAGGCAGTCATCTACAGGTGCCATATATGTACCTACCTATGCACATCCATGCACAGTTTTACCCACCCTCTATTGTTTCCTGACAGGGAAAGGCATTTCCACTTGCTGGCCGCGCTGCTTGCTGGAAGCTGAGTGGGGCTGAATCTCAGCCTGGTGCTCTGGGAGCCTGCTGCTGCCCTCCTTGAATGGCAGGAAATCCTGGAGTGCAGAACAACTCCAATATTCAGTTTTTATTCCTTATTAGGAAATATTTCCTTATTATTACTGCGGGTGTGTTGTGACGATTTACAATTAATTTCTGTGAGCCAAATAGAAGAGATGAGGCCCAGTTGCTGAACTCTTGCTCTCTTTGTGACCAATACAGGCAGAGCTGGCCTCCTTAGAACACCTTAAAGAGTTTTTTGCCCAGTGCAGTTGCTCTATCTGGGTTGCACAGCTTCTCGTGCTGGCACAAGGCATTCAGTGGCAGTGAAACAAGCAGATGACTGGGTATAAGGCAGGACAGCTTCCTTCAGAATCAGCATCAGCTCGTGCCGGCTTGGAGTATACATACAACTGGCTTTTGCTGATGTGGATTTGAAGGGCTTTTTGCCTCCCCAGAGCCTCTCCTTTACACTTTGGGGTCATCCCAGACCTTCCCCTGGGCTTTCCCAGTGCCATCATTCCCAAAGGGCAGTGCCTGCTGCAAGATGGCCCTGTGCTGTGCATCAATGTGAACATCTCCTCACAGCTTTCTCACGGCCACGAGGTCAGGCCTGGGCAGCCTTTTCTCCTTTCGGTGTGGGAGCTGGAGCCAGGCCAGGCTCCTGCTTTTAGCTCTGCCCATAACGGGCGGCTCGTGTGGGCCTTCCAGGGGAAAGCAAGAATGACTTAAAATGGCTAAAACATTCCAACATCTCTTGCTTTTAAATAGCAGAGCCTGTGCCGACAGGGCTAATTTTACTCTGTTTCTTGGTGCTGCTTTAAATAGAACAACTGTAATTCATTCTCTAACTTTAAAGGAGCAAAACTTATGAGAACATAACTCACGTTGGGGAATGAATAACAAATGAAAGGCAACGAAGTATATAAGTGAGATAAATGACACACTAACGTGTTAGTGACGGCTTGTTGCAGCTTTGAATTTCATTTCCCCCCTCATAAGGAGACTGCACTAAAAGCAGTTATCAGAAAGATCTGGTTTGGATAATAACAGAGAAGAAGAAAAATCTGTGTGTGAAGTATCTGTTTTGTTGTGTTTGGCAGGGAATGTTTCTTCCTTCAGGTAGTATATTAAATAAAATAGGAATTTGTGAATGGTGATACTACTGAAAACATCAATTATTTAGGAACGTAGTATTTATTTTTCTTTCTGAACCATATCACAGAGCAGTGCGTGGCAAACACTCCGGTCTGATAACCGTGAGCTTCAGCAATGGTAGTAGTGGAGCTAGCGTCATCTGGGTTCCAGAATGAGAACATGACATCAATACATACCAAATTAAAGTTCATTTCTTTCAATAAAAAAATAAATAAAAGTCTTTGGAAAAAGCTCTGTTTTGTACATGAGAATCTGTATTTAGTAATAAAGCAACTATTAAGAGAGTTGAAAAATACTGGCATATAACTATTATAGGTGAGGATGATCAGGTTTTTCTTGTTTTCTTGGTATCCTGAGAATGCAAGATTTTGTAGCGTTCTGTGTGTTCCTGGAGGTTTCTCAAAAGCCTTGAAAGTGGATTTGAAATGGGTTGCAGAAAAAGAAGGCAGGAACCTCTTTGGGAAGTAAGTCAGTCTAAACAACTGGATGGTGAAAGCATGCACAACACAAATGCCAAATTTGTGCTAGCAGAAATGGCAGCACAGAGTACTTTGCCTTTGAGGCTGGTTAGCCTAGTATGACCATGTTGTTCTTCTTTTTCATCTCTGGAGCTGGCAGCTGTTCCACAGCACCTCCGTTTGTGCTGCACGTTCACATATCAGCTCACCATGTGCCCAGCTGTGTGCTTCAAGCTGCCCACAGAGCCTAGGCAGCTCTGCTCCAGCTGCTGCTCCTCCCCTCTTGCTGCTGTGTCACACCACCTCATCCTGAAAAGCCTTTGGTTGCTTATTCCATTTATCTGTTCCTGCCCACTGCTTTTTGGTGTGAATCATGCAGTTATTTGTGTGTGGTAGGTTGTTTTTCTTATATGCATGTGTGTATATATATATATCCTGTCTCTCTTTTTAAGGGAATGCAAACAATTTGGAGGCGGCAGGGCTGGTGCTAAGACATCCAGCCTTGCTGTATCTATGTCCTTTCCCAGACAGCACTTTATTCTTTAGATGCAATCCTGGTCACCACTGCTTTTCATGCCCAGTTTTACTGGTTGCCTTGCTGTGTTATCTGTCCAGAGCCACACAGCATTACTAGGTGTACTCTGCCTTCTCACCCAGAAGAGCTCCAGTGCTACATGCAGTGTTGATCTCTGGCATTTCTAAAGGTAACCAATATATTGTGCTGTATGCATTTACTTTGGAACAGGTCTGACACCAAAAGTGGATCTCTCCTTTCTCTTTTAGTTTCTGATTATTGAAAATGCCATTTGTGTGCTTTGTTTCAGGAGGAAATTGAATGATGAAACACATTTTGCTAAGAAAATTAGGTCTTTTGAAAAGCAGAAATATATTTCAGCGTCTTCCCTACCAGAGGCTTCCACTAAAGAGCCAAAATTACATTGTAAATGGAAACTTTCATAAACTTTGCAGTTTTACTCCTTTTACTGCAGTAGGGAACTGCCTCCATAGTTGCTAGGGTTTAGGCATGTATAGGGTTTAGGCACGGGTATATAAATGAAAACAGCTATTGGCCTTACCATGGAGTGACATAAACATTTTGAGTGGAAGGGTTGATGTTCACTGTGTCTGCTTACTTATAAGTAGCTTTATGTTTAGAATTGGTGTCAGAGATCCAGAAGGATGAGGAAGGCACTGCAGTTCTGTCGCATGTAAGAACGCGTGTTGTTACCTCTGAAAGAATTGTGGTTTTTGCTCCTTAACTTGAATATGCATTTAGTAACGAGCCCAGAGTAAGCTTACTCTAGGACTTGCATAGTTTCATGAAACATTTGGTGGTAGTTTTCTCTGCTTGTAGCATGCTGTCACATATTCTTTGCTAAAAATGTGTATGTGGAAGGTCAGAGAAGTGTCAGAAGGATCTGAAATAGTGGATTTTTGTCTTGTTGGAGGGAGGGAGGCCTTTCTTATTGAGACGTTTGCCTGTTCACCATCACTACAGTTCCAGTATTTGGTGGTGTAAAAGTGATAAGGTTTTGCTGTCTGCTCCCCATCCCTGTCCTTCTGCTATGTTTTTGCAGGATGGGAAGTATGGCATAAGGTAATAAAGTACATTTCTTGACATCTTGTAACACATCTGGATAAGTAAAAATAGACTCTGAAATTACTGAGGGTGATAATGCATGTGCTTCCCTCCTGGCAGGTGATATCTCTATACCTTTCCTCACCTCTGCATGCCCCAGGCCAGAGCTGAGAAGGCTAGAGGCTATGTGCAAGAAACTTGGACTTTGTGTTCTTGTCCTTCCTGACTAGAAGGTGACCCCAGTGAAGGGCCAAGTGTTTCTTTGTGGGGAGACTAGATCTCCAGGTGCTTCAGTTTCTTCCATTTTTTCTTTTCTGGGTTATTAAGCTGGAGTAGTTGCTTCCATTGTTTTGCTTTGATTAACCAGAACCTTAATCTACAAGTCTAGTATGAAACCACTAATGATGGGCTGTGGGAGCTGCCAAGAAGTATCCTGGTGGGATCATGAGTTCTGAGCCACCAGCTGTGCAGCAAGAGCTGGGCATGGAATTTTCAACAGTGGAGGCACTACCAGAAGAATCCATTAAGGCTTTGACATAGAGGTGCCATGATAGAAGGGAGCTATCCCATCTGGGAGCTATGAGCTTGGATTCTGGGCCAAACAGTACAGACGGTTCCTCTACTTTTGGCAGCTCAGGGGCCTCGTCCCAGGGACTACGCACCGTCTCCCGCCCATTATGTTGTTGGTTTTTTTTTGACATCTCTCTCATCCAGAGCCTGTGGTGTGTCATTTTTTTCCAAAGTAACAGGCCCTTTGGAAAGAGAAGTCTTCAGCCAGAAGAGCTTCAGCCAAATGCAGGGTGGTTAATGTGACCTTCTCGTGGCTCAGGGAGTCTACTGTGATGCTGGTGATGCAGCAGGAGGAGAATGCTGCCATTATGCAGATAGCATGAACTTGGGTGAATTAGTCATTTTTTTTTGAGGGCATTTCCAAGAACTATGGATGGCACCTTTTCAAAGTGTTCCTGTTAATCTGATGAGGTCAGTAAAAGGTTCCATTTCAAAGCTGCTTCTTTCTGCCTCTCTCCCTTCAGGTATCCCCTGTTTTATAAAGCCCACATTTAGGGATTTTACTTGATTACTTTGTTTTGGGGTTTGTTAGTGGAAGTAGAGAGGTAGGAGGAGAAAAGATGAACAGATTTTCTCTGCTGAGCTGACACTGGATTTCACTGAGTATCTTGGGTCTCCCACCACCTCTGCACTCCTTTTCATTTAGTTTGGGGAACCTAGAGAACTCAAGGCGCTTTTCTGCTTTTACAAAGCTTTTTTTTCTATAGTGCTGGAGCAAACTGGTGGCCACTTGGGTACAGGCACCAACTGCAAAGTGAGCAAAAGTTTACTAGGTTCTTTCTCATGCGGGCCTTCTGCTCTGGTGGGCATGTAGTGTGGTGTGGCACTGAGCTCAATATGAGGTCCTGATCTGTTAAATAGCTTTCTCTGAGCTAAGTTACTGGTTGGGCACTCTTCTACGTTTTCCTGCTCTAGGACCACAGTCGAGTTCAGTCCTGCTATATATAGCATGGTGTGCTAGCGCCAGAATTGTTATCTCCTTTTTACAGGCTTAATAAAATCAAGTGACTTCGGTTTGTTATTTGGTAACGTCTGCACTTGTGAGTATAGGAGCATGGGGAAAACAAATTAACAGGAAACGAAATTGCAGTGTTATTTTATCCTGCCAGGAATAGAAGCCACGCAAGTGGTAAATAGCCTGTTGCCTGCTGGTGATAGGTCCTGCTTTACCTTAAGGAAAGGTTAATCTGTTCCAAGCTTGGATTGATGCTACACTGACCCGGATGCTCTAAAGCAATCAGGAGGTGAGATTTTGCTCTATCAGATTGCTTTTTGAGCACACACAGATACCAGTGTGTGTTCAGCAGTTGTTGCATTTGATCAAGGAAGAAGGAGAGAAGGCTACTACCCAGTCCTCTAACTTTTGGAATAGTGTCCAGTATGGGGTATGTGCTCCTGTGGAAAATATAACCCCTGAATTTTTAGTAAAGATTACAGACAGCTGACAGCTCTCGTCTTTCTTTAGTAGAAAACTGCCGGGGACAAAAGAATGATTAAAAAAAGAAAGATCTGCATCACCATAAAGCAGTTGTAATGCTCTTAAAACCTCTTTGTGTGTTTATGTAGAGATACATTCTCATTCTCCAAACTCTGATGTCTCTCACACTCAAATACCCGGCTAAAATAATGTCCATCTAATGTTATAAAAAGCCTTTATGTGTGACTCAACAGCTGCATGTCTGACAACAAATATCTTATTGTCACACCAAATTCAATTAAAAATCCACAAGTTTAAATGCTGGCTTCACAGTAGCTGTCAAATCCAAAACAAAACAGAAAAGCAAGGCAGAATTAAACTGTTCCTGTGTGATGGAAAGATGCAAGTCTATTTCTTGTACGAAGCTAAAATTCAAATTCTTTCACCTTAAAAGGTATTAAGCTCTTCCTGAAGATCATAAACCTAATTTAGGGTTTGTCTTCCTCAGTATCCTCTGGTAAAATTGAAAGGTTACATAAACAACGAGAAGGAAGAGCATTTACTTCTGTGCAGTTTTCCATTAAAAACCAAACAAACAGAAAAAAGAAAAAACCACCCTATCTTGATCAAACCAACACTGGGCTGAGGTAATCGTGACTGCCCTTGCAGTGGGACAGCAACTCTCATGTGTGCCTCAGCCCAGAACCTGATGAAGCACCAATCCTCCCAGGACAAACAACATTGTTTTTAACCTAGGTCACCTGCAAGGGGCTTGCAGCTGCCCTGGGATGCTTTGTCCAATATTGTAAGGGTTGTTCTGGCACAATTTAGCTCCTCAGATTTCAGATGGAAAGGCTGCTGTCTTCAAGAGCTTTACATTTTCTTTTTTCCTCTCTCTTCCCACTTTTTAAAGGCTTAGGAGCCAGGTGCCCTAACCAAGGAGTACTTTATCTCCAGCGATTATGTATTTGCAGCTGTGTTTCAAGTCTGCTCTTCCACGATTTCACCCAGAGTTGGAGAGCCCATACATGGGGAATTCTGTAAAGCATGGAACCTCCAGGAACCCCCTGTTGGGTTGTCAGCACGGCGCAGGACTTAAGCTGAAGTGCACTGCTGGTGGGGAAAGGGTTCTGTTCTCCTTGGCTGGCTGTTGCTTTAGAGATAAAACAAGAAACATAAGTTTTCCGTTTAAAATATGGTGACTCCTTGTACCATGTTTAAAGAATGGCAGTGAAGCTGATGAGGGACCTGGAGCACAGGTCATATGAGGAATGGCTGAGGGAACTTGGGCTCTTCAGTCTGCAGAAGAGGAGGCTCAGGGGAGACCTTGTTGCTCTCTACAGCTCCCTGAAAGGAGGTTGTGGTGAGGTGGGGTTTGGCCTCTTCTCCTAGGTAACAACAATAGGATGAGAGGTAATGGTCTCAATTTGCGCCAGGGGAGGTTCGGGTTGGATATTTGGAAGAATTTCTTCTCTGAAAGAGTGCTGATGCATTGGAACAGGCAGCCCACAGAGCTGGTGGAGTCACTGTCCCTGGAGGTGTTCAAGAAATGTGTAGATGTGGCTCTGAGGATGCAATTTTGTGAGCTGCTAAGATATTCTAAGATATAAATCGGTAATTTTATATTCTTGAATTCACCTCCCCTCTGGATACGGTTAGGAGTTTTCTTCATTTACTTTTTCATTTTATCTTGTTGCCTTTTCCTCCCCTGGGCTGTGCTTGAGCCTACTGGACAAACATCTTCCTAATTTGTGGCTGGATGAGCTGCCCAGAGTCTGCATGATTCACCCTTTGTTTTGCCAACACATTATTTGTTTTAGAGTGGGTAGTGAGTCTTGCTAGCTGAAAATACTTCTACAATGTGTTTTTTTTTTTTTTAATGTGTTTTCTTACATATAAAGAAAGGTGCTTTTCCTTGAAATCTGTAGGATCTAAGAATTTGGAGATAGATGGTGGAAAAAAGGTATGCATGTATATGTTTTTCTAAGTACGTAATGATTTGCCGTGCTCTTGTTTCAGTGTGTATTACCATGGCGATGACTGCAGGGACCACAACATCCTTTCCCATGAGCAACCACACCCGCGAGAGAGTGACGGTGGCCAAGCTCACACTGGAGAACTTCTATAGCAACCTCATTATCCAGCATGAAGAGAGGGAAACCAGGTACTCACTCTGCTTTCACTTCTTCCCAGCACTTCTTGGCTGGACATTGGTGGTGGGGCACCTTCAGCTCAGTGAACAGAGCAGGTCTCGGGAGTTCTTCATGGTTGGTAGCGAGGGATGAGCACCTGTGAACATCTCCTGCCACTGCACCAAGCAGTCCCCAAATGACTGAGGACCTCCACTCTTCAAATTCTCACATGATTTACCACCACCTCTAATTATTACTGCTTTGTAGAAACCAATATGCACATGGTCTCGCTTTGCAGCTCATGTGAGGTTTCCACTTGTGCATGTGGTTTTGGCAACCGTTGATTCCTTCATGTGTGCCACAGGGAATAAACCCTACAGAGACAGATGCTGCAGAGCTGCTGATGCATAGTTGCCTGTTTCTGTGTAAGGCAGTGGCTTGTGGTGTCTATTCATGCTCTGCAGCACTGAGCCCCTGTCAAGACTCGTGAAGTCTGCAGAAAGGAGCATGTGGGAAGTAGGGAAGGAAGAAATGGATGGGAAGAAAGAGTTCTAGGGATAACGTAACACCTACCCCTACATTTCTCCTGTGTGGCACTGACTAGTGATCCGTGGAAGGGAGCACGTTAGTCATCCCTGCTTTAGCTCCTCTTATTGCTGCACAGTTCTGCCTCCACTGTGGTGAAGTGCTGCTTGAATTAAGTGTCAAAGCACTAAACACTTGATTATAATGAATGTTGTGTTTCAAATTGTTGTCACCATGTGAAGTTATCATTCTCTTGCTAATATGTTTTTAATTGAAGGGCTTTCAGTTAAGCAGCAGGGTTTCCCTCTTCGTCACATTTAGTCATTATCCCATGCAATTGGGTTGCCTCTAGTTAGGCAGATAGACTGTCTGTGGAGGGTCTTTAATTTGGGGGATCCTGCTGCACTTCCTGAAATGCAGATAAGCAGGAGCAGCCTGGCACCCAGTGTTGAAACTTGCACGTGCTACCAGTGGGCCACCAACTTCATGAAACCACATCTTGAAGGCTATACAGAGGCATCTTGGGATGAGCAAAGAGAGCTCCAGGAGACATGCTGACTCCCTCACCACCTGTGCTGCCACCCCCATCTATGGGGTGCCCCAGGCTTTGCTGTACACTTGGTACTACCCAGCATGGCCACATACCATCTGCAGGAGCCCAGGAACAGTGAGCCCTAATCCAGGCAGGGTACTGGGAGGAGAGGAATTCTGCAAGGACATAAATATGGGCTTAAGTTTGCTTATACGTTTTCAACATATTTACAAGTGAGTATGTGCATGGAGTGGGCAATAAGTTTTCATACTTCCATTTGAAGCAAATGCTTTGGTACCTCGATTAAGTAAAGTAGTCTGTAGTGCTATGGTATGGGGTGTTTGGTGTTTGCTTGTTTTTTTATTAAAAATAAATAAACGTCTTGTTTTTCCCCTCTGCAGGCAGAAGAAGCTAGAAGTAGCTATGGATGAAGAAGGCCTAGCAGACGAGGAGGTAATACTACTTGAGTAACCTTTGAAGAGACTGCTTTGCTTTTTGTTCACATTTCTGAAAGTTGGTGTTTGAGTTTATGGGAAGATTAAGCTGACATCACATTAAGTTTATATTGTGAGTGCTGCTTTTGTAAATAACAAAGAGAGCTGTGCATATGCTTGAATACAAGGCTTTGAATAGCTAAGGTGCTCTTCATGTTGCTTTAATCATTATGAAATATATGACCACAGCAAGGTTATAACATGTTTTTCAAAGTTTAAAATTGTGAGACATGTAATTCGGATAAGGAAAGGATGAAATGCTGAACCACTTTTTTTTCCCTTGATTTAAACAATAAAGCAGGTACTTCCTTGTTACATTTGAATATGGGCATGTCTGCATACTTTTCTGAGGTTGATCATTTCATTTCTGCCTGTACCGCATCCAGAATAGATACTGGAATAGTGACAGTATCTTAGTCATTTCTGGTCATTTCTCAAGTTTGTGGGGTTGATGTAATTTCTGGAAAGAGAGAAAAGCTAATGTAGGTGTGTGATGCCATCTGGTGGTTTCTAGTGACACTGTCATTATACAAAATCTGTCAGGCCTGGTTTTTGAGTTACATTAACAGCCCCTGAGATCTTGGCATCTTTGGGAGCACAGGCTGGCATTCATCTTTTCTCAAGGTGAATCCCTTTGTTTTTATAGGACAAAATATATGGCAGGACTGAGATAGACCATTTCTTCAAATGCAAGTATTTTTCTGCCGTAAAATAAATAGATTCTGTTATAGGATAGCGTAAGTTGGATTTCTGCTGCCTGCCTGGGTTCCTTGTTGCCTGTCATCACTGTGTCTGCTGAGGTGAAGGTTTTAGCTTTTACTGATGTTTTATGCTGCTCAAAAACAGAGTCCTTGCCTTAGCTGGTGACTTTGGTGTTTCAACTGATGGACTTTGAACCAGTATGATTTTTTTGCATTGATTTTTGTCACTACTTCTCTATATCCAAGTAACAACCAGAAATAAAACAAGATCTAGGCCTGAGGCCTCTCTCGAAGGGCTGTGTTTGTCCATCACACTTGAAGAAATTCAGAAAGTTTTTCCCTTTCACATTTTCCCCGTACCCATAATGCGAGAGAGTGCCTCACAGGAAGAGTGATTATATATCTTGACTTTCTGTAAAATGACTTTAATCCTCATGTACGTATTTTCTCAGAAAAAACTGCGCAGATCACAGCATGCTCGAAAAGAAACAGAGTTTCTGCGACTGAAGAGAACAAGACTTGGCCTGGATGACTTCGAATCTTTGAAAGTAATAGGAAGAGGAGCATTTGGGGAGGTTTGTGACTCTCTCCCTTGAATAGGATATTAAAATTGGATTGAAAAATAAAAGGAAAGATTTTAACTGTAGAATAAGAAGTTCCAGTCGGACAGTTTTGTTTCAGGAGAACAGCTATTTGAATAAAGTACACAAGTATGTGTACTGAGACCAGTAGTGAATTATGAGCATGGTCCTATCAAGGCCTTTGGAAAGGGTCTTAGTTTTTCATGGCTTCACGTTAGCCCCGGGTGACGGTGCTCGTGCAGGCCCCTTGAAATGGAGGATTTGCTGTAGCACAGCTCCACTCCATAAAAATCCTGCCCTGCATTACATGATGGTTGTTCCTGTTCCTGAACTATAGCATACACAATCTCACAGCTACCTGGACTCCAGTGTGCCTGTTAACAACAATTGCTTCAACTATCTGTTCATCATTTGTGTTGGCTTTGTACATGATGTAGAAGTACTTCTTTATCCGTATGTTTTTCAATATTTAACAAAAGAACCTTTCCGTGCCTCCCAGTTTAGAGCCTTTTTCTATATTTCATCTGGGGGTAGATGAGACTGATTGGCTTGTTTTTCTCATTAAAGGTACGTCTTGTTCAGAAGAAGGATACAGGTCATATTTATGCAATGAAGATACTAAGAAAAGCAGATATGCTGGAGAAAGAACAGGTTTGTGTTGTATAAGTCCCCTAGATTTCAAAGTTATGTGGCCTAGAAGATTTCCAGAGTTGTATTTGGTTGTATTTTCCAATTCTATAGCCCCCATAATCGAACTGCAGTCCAAGGCATTTATGGAGTTGCTATGTCAGTATAAAGTAGTAGTTAAGAAATAAGGTCATGTAACAGCATTTTGAAAATGTTTTACTTACAACTGCTTGGAACAGTGATCAAGATGGTGTTTTTTTTTCTTCTAGTCTTTTCCTTTATCAATGCATGCCCTGTAGCACTTAATCTGTAAAATTGCATTTCAAAGAAAATACTTCCTGAAAAGCTGAAGTAAAAACTGAGAATGCGTGATGTTTTCTTTTGGTGGTCAGATACCAGCAGGTGTCGTGTTGTTCATTATTTGGCTTTGTTTTGCTTTTTAGTTGGATTTTTGTTTGTTTTGTTTTATTTGCTTTTGCTTTCTAATCAGGAATTCATTGTGAATTCTCCAGTAGGACACAGCAAGCTCCTTAGCACCACAAAGAAAACAAATCAAGTGTAGATGTCTCAAGCAAAAGTGTAGCTGGAGAAAGCTGTAGTTATTTAGCCTTGAGAAGAGAAGGCTCCAGGGAGACCCCACTGTGGCCTTTCAGTACCTCAAGCGAGCCTATGGGAAAGCTGGGGAGAGACTATATTCATCAGGGAGTGTAGTGACAGGGCAACAGGGAATGAGGAGGAAATTCTTTATTCAGAGGGTGGTGTAAGGCAGTGACGCAGGCTGCCCAGAGAAGCTGTGGGTGCCCAATTCCTGGAGGAGTTCAAGGGCTGGTTGAACAGGGCCTTGAGCTGCTGGGTGGCAGCCCTGCGCACGGCAGGAGGATTGGAATCATATGATCTTTATGGTCCCTTCCAACCTAAGCCATTCCGTGATTCTTCCTTACCTGTCCAAACCCCATGATTAGTTCATACACTATATTCTCCTGTACTGGTATTAGTACCTCTACTTCTTTTTTATCCTAATACTGGGCTTTTGAACTCTGAGCTCTAAGTGTAGGAAACAAAAGCAGTATCATGTGTCCTAGAGGCACTGGCTGAAGCCTTGCCCCCATTTCATAACCTCATGTGGCAAAGAGGCTCAACTCACCCTCTGCATTTAGGCTGGAGCTGCAAGCTCCTCTGGAGAGTATTTATCTGCTGTAACATCCATTGCCAGGTTTGTTCAATGAGACACATCACTGGATGCAAATTCAAGAAAGTTACAACTTTCAAGACTGGTGGCACTTGGACATTTTTCTGGCTACTTTTTAAGCAAGTTTTTTAATTTCACAGCTTGTAGCTACATTTGGAAATGGAAGAATGCTGGGTGGAAATAATTATTTTCTTTTTAATGAGACTAAGAGAATAGATATGGCTAGATAAATTGAATTTGAGTATCTACTACTGAGAGGGAGCCCACTGCCCTGTGAAAAAGATGCATCAGAAAGATGTTCAGACTGAGAAAGAGATACAGAAGACTTTATTTGATGCTTATTGGAAATATTTATTGATACTGGAATAGAGGCACATAGTACTTATTTTCTTTCCAGAAGTTGTTTCCCGTTATATGAAATATAAAAACATTGTCGCTTATGTCAATAAATATTTTTCCATATGTATGTTTTTCATTTTTCTCTGCCGTGAGGGTACACATTAGTTATGCATGCACCCTTCTGCAGTCTTCATTACCATTAGTTTCCAGGGAACTCATGGGGCAGCAGCTCTCAGTGTCCAATGCCCAGCTGGGACTGAAATATCCTAAGTATGGTCAGTCATTCCCGAAATCACTTGCCCAGGATCTGCCACAGCAGCAGTGCTGGCTGTATCAGTTCTGAGACAGCTTTGTATGTCACTTGAAGGAATGGCTCCATCTTCTCCATTTTTCCCCCAGCTAAAAGAGACCAAGCCCTTTTTCAGTAGTGGCCATTCAGCTCTCACTGCTACTTATGGTCATCTCTACGGACTGAGACTCATCACAGCCCTTTTCCCCTTGGCTGAGGCACTTGCCATGCAGTTGGAGTAAGCTTCACCATGCACACAGATAGGAGCAGTCTCTGGGTACCATTTGAAAAGCAGTTCGAATACAATTAGTAATGTGTGGGTTTGGGAGCTGCATAATAGTTCTCTTTATGTCAGATGTTTCTTTCACAGCGATGAAGAAAGGAGATTTTACAAGAAATAATTAGTTTAAGCATTCATATCACTCTTGCAATGGGATTTTATAGGCTTACCTTGCTGAGTATGAACAGTGAGCTGTGTAGAAACAGTTATTTACCTTATATTTGTATACATACTGGAGAAAACTGGTACCTTCTGACAGGAATCGTTAAGCATCTTCTACTTTTAGTTCTTGCATTCTTTAAGGCCAAATTTTTGTTGTTGTTTTTTTTTTTTTTTCCCCAATAGTTTTGCAAGTATTTGCACATTGAGTTGTGCATTGAATTTTTGACTGTGCTAGCAGTACAGCTACTATTTTGTAGAGCTGATCATTGTGGAGCTTTTTTAAAAATATATTATTATTGTTGTTATTATTGTTATTATTTTGAAAGCAATAGGATATAGTAAAAATGGAATAGCAGTTTTCTACCAGCTTTTACAGTTCTGCCCAAAAAACAGAAAGCTTAATAAGCCAGGTGTTGTGTTTCTAGAGATTACTTCTGAGAAGTTATGGAAAGCTGATATTTTGTGAGGACTTCCTAGAATCCAGCAAAAACTATGAAAAATAGGAATAGGAAAAAGTATGAAAAATAACTGCTTTTTTAAAGACAATGAAAATGTATAGTAGTGGACTTGATGGTCCTTGAGGTCCCTTCCAACCCAAGCCATTCTATGGTTCTATGACTAGGAATATATGTAATATGGCATTTGGTGTTTAAATATTTAAATTATTCTTTTATTAAAGTTTGTTTGTTTTTTAATTCCAGGTGGCCCATATCCGAGCAGAAAGAGATATATTGGTTGAAGCAGACGGAGCATGGGTAGTGAAAATGTTTTACAGTTTTCAGGACAAAAGAAACCTTTACTTAATCATGGAGTTTTTACCTGGAGGTAAGCTATGTGCTGTGTTGAAAAGTGATATAAGGGCTTCCTTATCTTTTGTTGTGAGCTTTCTAAAAATGTAGAAGCAAGCATGCTGTCACTTGTGATGATGAAAATTTTAATGCTGTTCTAAACAGGGTCCCAGTAATGTAACTTTGCTGATTTGTAGGGGAAGGGAAAGAGTTACAAGATGTCAGATAGGCTTGGATTGAATAATAATTCTAGTCATACGTTCTGCTTTTTACTGGCAAAGCTAGAAACAGTAAAAAGTAGCTCTTGTTCAAACTATTTTTGTGTTATACGTATATTATGCATTAAAATTTGCTGTATCTTTCAAGGCTATCCATTAAAATTCCTATTTAGAATTTGCAACAATTCTACATCCAGTTTACTGAAAAAGTATGTTGAGTTTGTAGGTCCTTGCATTAACAGTTTTATAATTAGTAGCTATGAGGCTAGTTATGAGGTTAAATATGGAATCTAGTGGGTTTCACGTAGAATCAGCCTCCTTCATACACTGTTTTCTATCCTTTGATTAGGTGACATGATGACCTTGTTAATGAAGAAAGACACTTTATCAGAAGAGGAGACACAGTTCTACATTTCTGAAACTGTGTTGGCCATAGATGCTATTCACCAGCTGGGATTCATCCACAGAGATATTAAACCAGATAACCTTTTGCTGGATGCCAAGGCATGTAACTTGCATGTAAACTGCCTCTGCTTTAAACACCTCAGTCTGCAGATAGTGCCACGTGCAGCAGTGCTAATCACTGGGTGCCAGTAGTGCCATACCTGATTTAAGCTAGCCGCAGTAATGGCAGAATGTGGCCACTGTGTTTTTCCTCTTGAATTCTAATATACCTAAGCAAAGTAAAACTATCCTTGTGTTGGTTTTGTTTGATTGACTGATTGATTGTTTTTGTATTTGGAAAGCCTCTTAGCTGTGAGAAGATCCATGCAGGGTGTCCAGATGCTCATATTCATGTACATAAAAAACTGATCTACTTAGTTGCTTCAAGAAGAACGAAAGCATAAAACATTCAGATAACACTAACTAATCAGTTCAGTTCCTGCAGTTGTCTCATTTTCTTTATTATCCACTCACAAGCAGGACCAGTCTGTCTGCTTGGCTGACTGTAGTGAGCCATTAAATGGTTCCACTAAGCATTGCGCATGGGTCTGGAGATTATCTAGAGTTGATCTCTGGCAGCCTGCTTAAAACCAGATTGCCATCAAAATAAAAAAGAAGAATTTTATCCTGGAGGCTTTCCCAGTCTCAGTAGAACTTGGTTCAAAACAAAGCCAGGCAAAGTAGCTGTCCTTGGCTGTTGCAGATGATACCATTCTCGGGAACGATACCCTTTTTAGAGAAAACTCTCCCAGTACATCAGGATTCAGTCACTGTTTCCCTATTTGTCCTGGATTAAGTTTGTACTGTATAAGTCCATTGTTCACACTTTATAAATGCACTTGCCTTCTTCTTACGCAAACAGCTTGCTTTTTTTTTTTTTTTTTTTTTTTTACTACCTTTCTAATTATTTTTTTAAATCATCTTTGGTGTTTTTTAGGGTCATGTAAAACTCTCTGATTTTGGGCTATGCACGGGTTTAAAGAAAGCTCATAGAACTGAGTTCTACAGGAACCTTACACACAATCCACCAAGTGACTTCTGTAAGTATAAGTTGCCTTAGGTAAACATTTAAATGGTTTTGAGCTGCAGCTATACCATGTCATCTTTTATTTCTGCTGTGTTAAGTGTGATTAGTCATGCTGATAGCATGGAGTTGGAAGTCTGGAAATGCATGTTTTCCAGGATATGGAAGCATTTCATAGAAAAGAAATTATGCTTTCTGCAGTGCTAATATGTTTTCATACATTTGTGTATAAATGCAGATGGGCATCATGTAATGTATCTGTATTGTACTGCAATCTGAATTCTCAGATTGGACATGGGTTTCATGTGCTGGCTACTGAGGTCAGCAACAGTCACATCAAACCTTAGAAGAGCGAAGTTGTTCATCTGTTTGCCATGACAACAATCATAAAATTCTTTGGCAGTACTTCTTGGATTCTCTCTTGTTGTCTACAACATGTTGTTTACAAAACATTGCCAGTTTCTGTTATCATATCTTAATGCACTCTACCAACTGCAGCAATAAGGGTGGCTGATCTCAGATCAATCTGTAAAATTCTTAGCGAATGCTAACGTAGGATTTCAGTTCACGTGTCCTTTTCATGTGATTTTCAGCTGCAAATTGGATGGTAGTTATTTGTGGTTCTTTTCCTGTCTCCAGTGACAATTAAGTTTTAATCCTAGAAAAAAGCATTCTAAAGATAGAAAATATTCTGTTTTCAAATAAGTAAAAGACCGATAGCAGTTCTTTACAAATGCATTTAATATCTACTATCTATTTTCTGAACTAGCATTTCAGAATATGAACTCAAAGAGAAAAGCAGAAACATGGAAGAAAAACAGGCGACAGCTGGTAAGTTCATAAAAATCATGGATTTTTTTTTTCTTTTAGACTATTTATAGAAAACAATAAATAAACAACAGGCATGAACTCTACCGTTTTATGTTTTTTAAATCTGGAAGGCCTTCATCTCTTATAGACATAGCTCTCTTCAAGCTCTCAAACTTGTGTTTAAATCAAGGTGCTCTGGTGGTTCAGGTTGTAGACCAGCAAAGAGTAGGATGAGCACCAGCTGGATTGGTTCATCTGCTTGTTTGCAGAGCTGTGACTAGTTCAGGGAGTGTTATGGAAAGGCAGTGGAGAGTGGTGCACTGGAGTGGTGCCACCTGTGTTTATAGAGCAGGATGGCCAGGTAATAAATGGCATTCCAGCATTAACTAAATCAGACAGAAGCATCTCTCAGCCATGGGATTTTCAGAGTTTCAGCCATCCTTGTGATTTTTACAGAAGAACAGTTTGCAAAAGTCTCAGAAACCTCCATTTTCAAGTTTTGGAGCTCTTATTTTTCTTTGTATTCAGGAGGATGACTTCCATTTACTTCCAAGATTCAACATTCACTGTGCTTACTCATGTAGAATAATGCTCTTGCCATTTTAGTTATCTTGAATTGTCAAATTCAGCACTCTTGTCCACGCACATAGTAAGATACTATGTGTGAATCCCCAGAAAGATATTTTTGCAAAGTGTAAAAATATAGTATTCATTTATTTAAAAACTTATTCTATTTTCCAGGCATATTCTACTGTTGGGACCCCAGATTACATTGCACCAGAAGTATTTATGCAGACTGGGTACAACAAACTATGTGACTGGTGGTCTTTGGGAGTGATTATGTATGAAATGCTAATAGGTAAGTTGAAGAGCACGACCTAAGAATCATTCAGAGGGTTCAGAGGTGACCAGGTCCATCAGTTCACCCAATCTGATCTCCCAGCGTAGTGCAGGTATATGCAGTTATAAGCCTGTTTGTTTGTTTCTTTGTTTAATGTCCCATTTTTGCAGGGTATCCACCTTTCTGCTCAGAAACACCACAAGAAACTTACAGGAAAGTTATGAACTGGAAAGAAACTTTGGTATTTCCTCCAGAGGTGCCCATTTCAGAGAAAGCAAAGGATTTAATTCTAAGGTCAGTATCAAGAGCTCACTTCTGACCACTCACCCACACGTAATCAGCTTCCATTAGGTTAACTCCGTCCTGTATGAAGGAAGCTGTAGGTTGGAGGGAAAGTTGGTTTCTTCTCCGTTACCTTTCTTGATGGATTTTTTCAGTGTTTTCCCTTTTGCCATTTGGGTAACATAAAGGAATAAGGTATAACAATCTTGATTTGCACCACTGTATCAGGAGAAACAGAGTGCACTGGGGAAAAAAAAAAAATTAGTGATTATCAAACAATATTTTTGTCTTCTCAGGGACTAAGAAAAACAGCCACTCACCAACACTTAATGCACTGAAAGAAATTGCTGTATGTTTTGAATTTACTTGTTGCTTTCCGAAATGCTAGCTTTTCATCCATGCAGCTTGTGTTGAATTTTTGGGAGGGGTTTTGATGTCGTTAAGGTCAGGCAGAAATGTTCTAGACCTGGCAGACTTGGAGGGGCAGGTACTTTATGGCCTTGATTTATTTTATTTTTTCAAAGAAAATATTACAAGCTTACACAGTTTCATTACTGGCAAAAAGAGGGATGCACTTTTATAGGTAGAGCCAGGAACTAGAATTTGTTATTAGTCCAAACAGTACTCCAGGTGCACATAACTAACATAACAAATACAGCCAATAGTTATTCTTAATCCAGTTAGTGATACTAACACAGTTCACATTATTTAATTATTGCTAATCCTTACTCATAACTTTGTATATAACAATTTAATAATGTTTTTTGTATCTGTTTCTCTGTTGTTTTTGCATAACCTCTCCTTGATGCTGTCAGCATCCTGAGAAGATGTGTGAATATGCTGTGAAGAGCAAAGAGTATTACTGCTGGGGATTTCTCCCTTGTTCTCTGGCTGTATTTGGGACAGTTTGAGATGTTTTAGGAAGCCTGTTTGTTAGCGTGTCTTGCAGATTGGCTTCTGGATTTAGTTATGCCAAGACTATTTACATTTAGGCTTTTTTTTCCTGTATGTGGAAGGAGCTAATTAAGTGTAAAATCACACAATTTCAAGAAGCTGTGTCAAACTGAATTTAAAAACACCTTTAGTTAGTGGGCAGTTTACTACAACCAGGTCAAAACAGTAGGCGAGGCAGCAGAGACCTCAACGTATACTTTGTTCAGTACAGCTTGGATGCATTAGATTGAGATTATTTGAGCTTAAAGTGAGTTTTAGACAAAGCCAAATTCCTGTATTGATAGAGATAAAACCAAACTAAGTAAGATCTGACAAGGCCTGAGTCCTAGTCTGGCTGTTAGTGCAAAGTTTGTCCTAGGGTCAATGAGCTGCTTTTACATTAACCAGGAGATGCAACAGTTTTAAGCAGTTTGCTAAGACTCCTTTATACCATGACACTTTTATTTTCTTTTGCATCTGTCAGCATTTATTGTAATGTTCTCTTTATTTTTTCCACCTTTTCAGGTTTTGTACCGATTCGGAAAACAGAATTGGTAGTAATGGAGTGGAGGAAATTAAAAGTCATCCATTTTTTGAAGGAGTGGACTGGGGACATATCAGGTACACATGTGTATATGTATATATGCATATATATCCACACACCTTTTATAGGAAACATAGAAGTCATGACAACAAGAATTTCATGCACTATGATGGCAAATTCTCTCTCATTTTGAAATGCACCTACTGTCAATCAAGGTTTTCAGGCTGTGCTGGCATTCATAGTTCTCATCAGATTTTTACTGTTGTGAGGAGCCTCAGAAATGCCCAGTTTTCCTGGGATGGCTCTTCCGGTAATGCTGTGTTTTTGCACATGACAATCCATACAGCAAGAATGTGGTTTTCCAGCTCTTCTCACTTCCTCTGGTGTGGAAAGCTTCATTTATCTTTTCAGTGTGGGAGACATTAATGAGCAGCAAAAGCAATGACGTATTTGTTCATGTCACATTTGGCAATCTGGCAAAAAAAAGTTTCCTCATTCCACACAGAAGTGGATGTAATGGTAATTGTAATAATTATGGCTATAATAAGTTTACACTTATAAATTAATAACTCTCCCACAGTGTCATTTTTCATTTTTAATGTTTTTGTGGGATAGATCATTTCAGTAGCTTTAAAAGCTACCTTAAAAGTTCTGAGTGTCAAGCTAATAAAGCAGCAGCATGTCAGTCAACTCACTTTGGATGGGAGATGCTGGCATCAGAAGTAAGAGCTCCAGCTGAAAGGTATTTGGATGAGTTCCATGGAATTGTAAAGCAACATGTCTAATGGCTTCAAATGCAAGTAAAATCCTGCTTAGCTGGGTAGGCTGGATCCATGCAATGAAAGTAACCACAGTGGTTCTTGGTGACATCGAAGATCACACCTATAGCTGTATGGCAGATGAGGGTGGAATGCTGTTTCAGCTAATGGAAAAGCATGTTTTCCTCAGATTTGCCAAGAGGATGCTGATGCTAGGAAACCAGTAAGCCTTCTTGTGATGTCAGAAAATTGGCATCTTTCAAGGATTGAATGAAACCTTTGGTTTTTAAATTGAAAGGACGTTGCAACTGTAAAAATCTAAATTAAACAAAGTTGGAACTTCACATATTTTTCCTAATATTCTCTATTCTGCCATTTATGTTTGTTTACAGGGAAAGACCAGCTGCAATTCCAATAGAAATCAAAAGTATTGATGATACATCCAACTTTGATGAATTTCCTGAATCTGATATTTTACAGCCAGGTGAGGCTACCACTGTAAATTCCAAACTTCTGTCTACAGCATGCCAGAATACTCCTTGGGTTCATTTGTTCTTGTTAATGTTCATTTTTCTGGTACTCTAACCAAGTTAATATACAGGCTTGATCTAGAGATTCTCTCTCAAAAATAGATGTTAACCTATGATGTGTCATAGCTTTTATCTACTTAAAACTTTGGGGGAGGGAGGGAGGAAAGATTGTAACAAGTTTATTAGTAAATGGTTTGCATATATAGTGAGCATTGAAAACTGTACGGTTTTCAACCATGTGATATGAACAAAGTCTGAGCAAGAGCAGATCAGTGCAGATTTTTCTTCAACTTTTTTTTCTTAATTTTATGCCAAACATAAAAGTGAACGTATTTTGGGGCAAAAAAATTCAGATAGGTGATTACTTAAAATAATGATTTATAAGCCTGAGTGACTCTATAGATCATTTAGGTATTTTTTTTTAATTGTTAATTTCTACAGTGGAATAATATAAATTTGTTATATATGAAAGGCCTGATTGGCTGACATGCCTAATTCTCTAGTTCCCACTGTTTTCAATTAATTATTAATAGATTAAAGATAGATATATATAACAGTGATTAATTTCTGTCAAATAGGTGCAGATGCACTAACATCCGTAAGAATTATCAAAGGCTATTTTTTTCTGAGATGGCTTTTATTTAACGGCATAGAAATTTGTCTTTTCAATGCAAAAACAGTTGATCTCCGGTTCCTGTTAGCTATTGAAGTCCATATTTAGATAATGTGAAGTATATTTGTATTTGTTTTGGCATCTCAGACACACTGTGTTACTGAAAATGTTACTGTAGATCCAGATACCCAAATGCTCACTTGAGTATCAGCGTTTTTGGCACCCAGTGTTGAACATGCTGTTGCAGAATTCTAAGAGCAGCAATCTGAGTGCTAAATATAGGAGCCCATTGCAGAGAATGCCAGTGATCAGCACACCAGCTGTGTGAACATGATAGAACGTGACCGGATCCCCTGCTGGCAAAACTTTGTGGGAGCTGTAAGCAGGGCAGGCATCCCAAAATAGGAACATGTGCTCGATGTGCATTGTTCTTTTGGGAGAACTTGGATAAATTTTTTTCCTTGTGTTTCCAGGGGGGATAACACTATGTGTGTAACTGCATTCGGTCTGCACAAGGAAGCCTGTTGATGGGGCCTTCTTACTTCACCTGCAAGAACTGCTGTGCTTGCAGGCTCTCTTTCTCGTTACAACTTTCCAATATTTGAAGGGAGATTATAAACAGGAGGGAAATCAACTTTTTACACGGATAGATAGTAATAGGGCAAGGGGAAATGGTTTTCAACTAAAGGAGGGGAGATTTAGATTAGATGTCAGGGGAGGATTTTCACTGAGAGTGAGGTGAGGTGCTGGAGGAGGTTGCCTGGAGAGGTTGTGGATGCTCATCACTGGAGGTGTTCAAAGCCAAGTTGGATGGGGCTCTGGGAAGCCAGATCTGGTGGGTGGCAACACTGTGGCAGGAGGTTTGCAGCTTGATGATCCTTGAGGTCCCTTCCAACCCGAGCCATTCTATGATTCTATGTCTTCTTGGAAGCAACACTTCTTAATTTTGTTTTATTTTTCTATCTGAATTCTAGTGCCAAACACAACGGAACCTGACTACAAATCCAAAGACTGGGTTTTCCTCAATTATACCTACAAGAGGTTTGAAGGGCTCACTCAGCGTGGCTCGATCCCTACCTACATGAAAGCTGGGAAGTTGTGAAACTAAACACAAACCCACAAAAAACAAAAATTACAAACCTCAGGTAGCTGCATCACCAGACCTGCTTGGCATTAGTTATCAATATATTGACTCTGGTGCGCATCAGTTTCACAAGGAAATTCTACAGGATTAGGATTTCTAAGACTACTACTACTACAGGAATTAGTTGGCAGTGCCAGCTGGCTTTTTTTTTTTTTTTTTAATATTTGAATATTTTTGTTAACTTTATTATACAAAGGTACTGGAATAAAAGGAACCATACATCCCTTTGTAACTGCACTGCCTATGTGTGTATAACAATTAATTATGCCTCTGTACTGTGGCTTTGTTTGTACTGTAACCCATTTAATCCACCCAGGAGTAAAACATATCATTTTATGCAGCATTGTCATTACACTGCTCACCTGGTGGGTTTTAGGTATGCAGTATAAAAAACCATTGCCCATGTTTTCAAAAATTCTCTGAGCAGTGGCTCTAAGGGTATTCCAGTTGTGGTCAGCAGTTGTCCCATGAGTGTGGCAGCAGTGGAATATTTTAAATAGCAGTGTCCTGTGGGGCCTACTGGTACACTGTCTGGTGTCGATCCTCCTCCCTGCTGGAGGGTTTCATGATCAGATCATCCCTTGTTCTGTGGGATGTGGGCAGGGAGACGGTCCCTTTGATCTGCTTTAAATGGTAGTTGGTGGGCCCTGTTATTGAAGATGATGTGACTGTTTATGATGATTGTACATGCTGGCAAATTCAGAAGAGAAAAAGGAACAACAGTAAAGACTCACAACAGGAACTTTTTTCAGACATCAAGTTCTGAAAAGGCAGCCATTTTCAGGATTGTGTTCTTGCCTCATTTTTGAGACAGGTCATCTTTTTGCTGCTGAGAATTTAAACATCCTTTTCTGTCTGAGAAAAACTTATCCTAGAGAAGTGATGAAATTGCTGCTTTTTCTTTGTCATCTCCACAAGAAGTTCCAGGCGGAAGGGATATTGCTGTACCCTTCTCTTTCCAGAATACCTGTAGCAGCCAAGCCAGAGGAAGTGGAGTGCCCCATTGGATTCTCTGTTCTGTAGGCTCTGTCATCTTCTCATGTCTCTCCCTAAAGTGAACCATGAGGTTACAAGCGATCAAATGGGTTTGAAGTCCAGTTACCAGAAAACACAACCAACCATGACTGAATCAGGTGGAGCATATACTACCATTACACTCAGTCTGCAAGCTGGTGACAAACTGACAGCAGAGATGAGTCAAGGAAGTGGAAGCAGAGCCTCCTGTGTACTGGCTGAGATTTTGCTCATCAGCTTAGAAGTCATTCAGAGCCAAACAGCATTCCTTTAACAGCTTGCTGGTATCTAGTTGCTGGCAAATTTTACATCTCTGCCTATGCTAGCATATTATCTGTATTGCTTTGAATCTGTCTCAGTACAGTAGAGATCTTTGATGTCATTTTCTGGTTACAAAAGGCTTACAGCAATAAACAATTAACCAATGATTGAACAAGCAGAGTCACTATTGCTGCATTCTTCCCCTGGATGCAATGAAAAGCACTCCGGAGGCCTCACAACGCCCATCAGAATGAAGCGCAGGACGTTTTGGCATGTGGTAGGGAGGACTCCAGCAGACTGACTTTCACAGCAAAATGGAATTGACTATTAACAAAGCTATCACAGAAATATTTAGTGCTGTTAGGCACCATGGTGTCAGCTGTTCTGAATTATTTGTATGCTTCAAAAGCTTACTGTGCAGTGCTCGTCTGTTGCATAAAATTCAATTTGCCAGAAAGGTTTCTGTGCATCAGTGGCTTACTTACCTGTGTGTACTCTTCCCCGATCCAACAGTTATTATGTTCTTCAAGGGCTTCAGTTATCTGTACTCCAGTATTTTATCTCCCGTCATGCATCTGCCAGTTATGCTGAATTTCTACAAAAAAGTTTAGTCTGCAATTCATTGAAGAGGAGTATCCAGTGTGTTAAAGTCCACCCAATTTGCAAAGTATTGTGTTACCTTATGGCTAAGCTAAACTTTGTCTAAATGTTCAATTTAAGCCATCTCCCATTTCTTTGCTTCCCAGAACTTAGAATATTAACATCACTTTACTGCTATTGGGACAAGATCCTTCTGGAATTCTGCAGTGTTGTTCTTAGCCATGTTAATGTAGTGAGAGTCAACTTGAATCCATTCAGAGGCTGTCCAAAATCAGCAGCTCGCTTAAATCCACCTCTGTACTTTGGGATGTCTTTCTGCCAGTGCTCTTGTAGCTTCTGAGGGATCTAAGAAAAGGAAATTATTTGTCTGATATTTGATCTGTTCTACCAAGAAAGGGGATCTTGGGCAGAATATATACGAGGCACAAACTTGGCCCCAAAGGATACTGCTATTCCAATGAGAAATTTTCTCCGTTTTCATTTCCAGTCTCATTCGTGGGGCACTATGCACCAGAAGTGGAATTCCTGTGAGCACTGCATTTCAAAAGACCACAGTTACCCTATTTCCGTAACATAAAAAGAAGCCTTTGCTTGAGCTTGCTAAGACAAGATAAATTTCATGGGAACTACAAACGCTCAGTAATCCTGGTGATTTTTTTTTTCCTGTGGGGGTTTGAGGGAGGGCAAATAAGTACACATCTAATTTAAAGCTATCTATGATACAACAATGTCTGTACATATTCACTGGTTTACAAACTTGGGAAAAAGCTCAATCCTTGTACTCGTAACACTAAAGATAATAAGCATTTAAAATGGAGGACGGTTAATCATATCAGTGCTCACATAGGGGTTACATCCTTCGGGAAACAGCCTGCAGCCTACTTAGCATAAACTCCTGTATCGTGGTAGTTGAATTTATTTTTTTGAAAACATAGCGTTATTTTAATCGATAAGTCGAGTTAAACAAAATATTAACTACTGCTTTTAGGAACATAGAATTTTTTTAAAGATAAAACTGTGACACTGTAATAGATTGAAGAGAACAGAAGGTTAATTTACACTGGCTTTCAACAAATGGAAGTGCGACATATCTCTTGCTTTGTTCTTTTTGTCTTATTTGTTTGGGTGGTCGTTTTTATTTTGTTCCTTTGGTGATGTTTGTCACTGTGCCATTTTATTTTTTGTATTCTTGGAGTACCAAAGATCCTGAAATGGCTTGATGATTGCAACCATGTCAAAATTTATTTTCTGGAAGTGAGCGTTGTTAACTTCGTTTAAATGTGGATTTATGTATGCAAATTGTTATCAGAGGTTTGCTGGGGAGATTGCAGCAGGGAAAACTCGAGCGCGTCAGTGGAAGTAATGAGCCTGAATCCAAATTCTGGATCTGAACACGCCAAAACAGAGGAGGAAGTTTGGATGGGAAAACACAGCTGAGCTTTTGCACTTTGTTCCATCTCTAATCGGCATGAGCGCGTGGCCTTGGGTACAGAGCGGCAGCGCGGGTTGTTTCATGTACAGAAGGAGTTTTTAAAAAAATTGCCAGCATTCACAAATCGAATATTGTTGATACTGCATTTGCACTGTTAAATTTGCCTTGCTGGAGAGTTATGTAAGTGTTATTTTTATAGGTCAATTGTCAAACACCTGAGTCGTCGGATACAGTATGGAATAACAGCATGATGTGGGTGAATTCACCTAAGTGCAAAGGGGCTTGCTGAAAGCTCTCTGCTCTACCAAGAGGAATGGGCATAAGCAGTACAGGGGCGCTGTGTTGGCTCCTTGTAATGAGGTGACTTTCCTCTGCGACAGCAAGTAGGGAATACTGCTGTTTAGCCCAGTTATACTGTAATGCTTAGGAAGTGCTCTCACTTTTTCAATAACATGAGCAATTACAAGCATTGTAACATACTGTACTTTGTCATTTTAATGTTGATATATTACAGCAGCTTGTTCTTGGAGTCAAAATGGCAACTGCTATATTTTTCCTAGACTATTTCATTAGTTGTGGTTGGGAAAGTTACATAGAAGCATTATAAAAATTTATATGAGGCTTTTTACAGCATTTGAAAATAAAAGTAGCATTCTTTTTGTAGAGTTGCAGTTTTTATTTTTTTTCACACTGGGATTGTTTCTCTTCCAGACCAGGAGACTTCTAAGGAGTGGAGACACTGCTTTGTGTATTCTCATCTTGAATCCCACTGGATTTTCCCACGGAAACCCCATGTCGCCATTCTCAGTCAGATGTTTGAGCAGCAAAAATTGCCCGACTTGTACCAACTGCAGCCACATGAAGCTGCTTCTAAAAGGGTTATTGTTCTTTCCTAGAGGCTTCTTATCTCCTTCCCTACAGACTGTAATTTAGCCAAGAAAGGCTTCCACAGACAGTTGTACTACAGAAACATTCTGATCCTACTGCTCCCAATTCCTTCCTCAGTTCAGAGCAATGACAGCACGTGCTTTTGTGACATGGTCACATAAAACACTTACAGGGCTGAGCAGCTGCAAGCAAATCAGAGCTGACACCTGATGAGTGGCCTTCTCTGCAGCCCTCCAGTGAGTGCCCTCCAGTGAGTGCCCTCCACTTGAAGAATGCTGCCCTCACCAAGTTAATGCAATTCGAACAGAATCTTACAAATTCTGTTTAATGGGATTACACTCTTCTGGCATTAACTGTTATCTTGCACTGAGTCTGCATTCTTTCTCTTCTTGCATTACAGAATCCGCTGTTTCTGAAAAATACAGCACTTTAATAACAAATAAAAAGGCTATGCCTTAGCATTGGCAAAAACACTTTTAAAATTAACTACTTAAGAAAATAGTATATAGCGTTTATAAAACAATACTGCAAATATCTGATGTGCATATTTCATTTCATCTCGAATGAAGTGTGCCTTGTAAGCAAAATATTTATGATTTAGACAATGAAATGTCTTTCTGACAACCTTCATATGAAGAGAGGAAGTAGGAATATCCTGACAGTTTGTGTTGCTGCGGGGTGTGATGGCAGCAGTGGTTCCCAGCTCTGGATTAAAAAGGATTCACTATTCAGGCAGTGCTTAATGTATTGATTTAAGGCTTTTTTCTATTTATTCTGGATGTAACCTTGAGTTATCTCAGAGGTTCTAAAGCGTGTATCCAATAGCTGAATTTCACAAATGCAAAATGGTTTGAAATGTGCATGCAGTGCATACAGTGCACTGTAACTGTCAGTTGTGCTGGGCTCTGCTAAGAACGAGTCTGTCTAAAGAGCTGTGTCTGAGAAATACCTGCTCCATCAGCTGCTGAGGCAGCTCAGTGCTGGAGAAGGGCACGTTAACGTAATAGAATGAGCACAGACTTTGTCAGTGGTAATGGCCCTGAAGTCTAAGTAGATTTTTAAGAATTCATTATATTCTAAATTACCAGTTTAATTTTCTCCTCCCTTGTGCTTTCATCCTGCTATTTTTTTCCTCTCATTTTTTCTTCAGATTTTTTTAAAATATAGTTATTATCTCCAATTATTCCAGTTTTAGCAGCTGTCCCAAGTGGAGAGCAGGGCCTGGCACACAGGACTCTATGCTGGAACTGAGTACCTCCAACATGAAGCAAAACATAACATAGCCCCATTGCCTCCTACTTGCTGCTACTGCTCTTGGCCCTGGGATTTGTATGCTTTGTTGCACAGAACACTACTGCAGTTATTATGAGGGAAATTGAATCCATATTCATCTCACCACTACCTTCTCCTCCCATCACTTCTCCAATGAGCTGATAGCACAGAGGTTGTTTTCCAGGGAAATGGGGCACATTGGTTTGAAATTTCTCGTGCTCAGGGAAATTAACCCAGGTTTCTCGTTTCTCAGTTGAGTCAGAGCTCACCTAGGGACATCTTGTCTCTGATTGCAAGCAACTCTCGAAGCCCGTCTTGTTTCTGTATCAGCTGCTTTAATCTGTTTCTAGTTAACCACCATCTGCTGCGGCTTTGTTCTCCTGTAGGAACACGTGTGTGGCATCTGCATTGTCCCCAGGCAGCCCTCCTTCCACTGGTAGCAGCCCCTTCTTCTCCACATCTCCTACCCTGCCTTCCCTCTGGCAAAGACCAGACTTTGCCGTTGCTTCTGCACCTCCCCTGAAACCAGATGATGTTGAAAGGGGAACTCATCACAGATGAGCTGTAATGTTGAGGCTGTTGTGTAAATGCAGGGTGTAACCACCGCCTCTGTTTCCATGTTTGAGAAAAAGAAACAGCAATTACAGACAGCAAGTGTTGCATACACACCAAAAGAGCCTAATATGTTGTTTCCTTCCAGGGATTTAGGCAGAATCTGCACCCTGTTATGGATGTAGGAGCTGAGACTTACAGAGCTCAAAGGGGAGGCAGGTGCCTTGCTGGTGCCCTGCATCCCCCCCCTCAACCCCCCTCCCCACAGAACAGCCACACACGTGTGGCCACCTGCAAAGCCAAGGGCTGAAAAGATGACAGCAATATGAATGCAGCTCTGCTCATCTTGGGTGCTGATTTCCCTGCATTGGTCTTTAATAATAAAGGATCAGATAAAACATCCCATGACTGTTTGGTCAGGTCAGAGTGAATCACCATTAAACTAGACAACGCATCTCCAGGTTTTCAGTCCAGTAGGCTGCCTTTGAGCTCCTAACCAGTTCCCACTGATGTCAGCAAAAGATCCCTATCTAAAGCACAGAGAAATCAGGTAATAAGTATGGTTTCAAAAGCAAGCTGTTTGCTGATGCCGTGCTTTTGTGTTCTTTAGAAAAGAGGCAAAAAGATTTTGCTCTCTATAGATTTCAATCCGCTGAAAACCATCAAGAACATCATTATATTGTACATCAAGAAGATGTCTTTTGGCTTCAAAGACAAACTTGAGAGACATGCATGGTACTTCCACTATTCAAGAAGAAAATATTACCTATGTTGTTTGATAAACAATATTAAACTGATGCCTCAAGGAAGCTTCACAAAACGTACAATCTCTTTAAATGCATTTTCCTGAGAAAGCATAGTGGATCCCTGTTGGATTTGACCTAGGCTGAGCCCAAGCACTGGCTATATTCGTCTTAGGAAGCAGACAGTTCAGCACAACTCCTTGCTTTGTCAAGTTCAGTAGGTGAATGATGGATGTATTCCACTCAGTCAGTGTGCTTCAGCTCAGTAACACTGGACAAACAGGGCCAACAGCATTCAACATCGAGAGGCTCTGCTTCCAGTTAATTCTCTCTTGACTTAGTTGCCCAGATTTAAGGGGGCTTACATTTTCAAATATTTTGCTCTCTTACCAGTTGTAGAGAACAATAAGGTCTCCCCTGAGCCTCCTCTTCTCCAGACTAAACAATCCCAGTTTCTTCAGCCATTCCTCATAAGATTTGTGTTCCAGACCCCCAAAGGCTGTTAACTCTAGAAGAGCCCAGGAATCTGTACCACAGATGACAAACCTGCTTTCACCAAGGAGATGACTTTCAGACAGTGCTGTGATAGATCTTTTGAAGCTTCTCTATAGGCAAAGATGGATGAGATGGTGCAGCTCAAATGCCCAAAGACTGATTGTATGCAAGCTGTATGCTGCTCTCACAGCTGGATTTTGTTTTTTCTAGCCATAACATTAACTAACAATGCTGGAGGTCAGGGATCCTATTGAACCAGAACTCAGCCCTGAGCCTGCCACTTGTACACTATGGGCACATTTTAAGTTCATTTTCAATAGGCTCCCTAAGAAGCTTTATTTGTCCTCGTGTAGAGATTTGTAACGGTAATACTGTTTTTCAGATACATTAGACATCGGGTTCTTGCTGTATATTCCAAAAATACCAATTTCTGCCACGAATGAAAAGTGGTGCCATCAGGTTGAGAGACTTAGGCAAGAGATTTACAAGCAAGTATATTACATTCTGGACACAAACCTTGCCGGACAGGACTCCAAAATAACACTGTCACTTTTGAAAATGCACATCTTTTTGACTTAATTTTGTTAGGAAACCTCAAAGTAAACTGATCATTCTACCTGCTCCCATGCTTAGATTACAAGAGAGCACAAGTAGGAGTTGAAAGCTGTTCTCAAGTGAAGCTTGTTTCTTCATGCAAGGAATCTGCCAGTGATTTACGGATCTTGAAAGCCAGAATATATCACTATCACAATCTAATCTGACATACCATAAACCATATTACTTCACTCACTGTATTGTGTTAGTGCAGCTTGCATTCTTTCGTGCTACATTTTTGCTTCTCTGAAGGGCTTTTGTAACACTTACCGAGTAGAAATAATTTAAAGGGCATTTTAAAAATACATTTTCTTAAATAGGCTGATTACGGCGTTGCTATGCCATTTACATAATTTTTGAAGCAAAAGCCTCCCCTAATGTAGGGAAGAACTTTTGCTTCAACATGACAGCACATTTTACTAATGCATAGAATGTATAGCAAAATCAACAGATGGCTTGTGATGCCCTAAAAGGTAACCCAATGACCTCCAAGACCACCAGTGACCACCAAGCATAAACCACAGACTAGAAAAGATGTTGGTTTTTGGAAATAGTTTTAATTCATATTCTTCTAACTAGCTATCCTGTTCACAAATGCTCTAAAAAATTGCTTGTTTCAGGACTCGAGTATTGCTCTTTACATTACTCCAAGCCATATAGTACTCCAGTCTGACAGGAAACCATAAACACCCGAGTTCCAGAAGAGAAGTGTATGAAAAATTTGTGACTGCATTTAAAGGTGTGCTGAGTAAATTCAATGTATTGGTTTTAAATTCTGAGGGAAAAAAAAAAAATGCTATCTAAGTAGCCTTCACCTAAGAATCTTTTATGTGCAGCATTCTAAGTCACTGTGGTACTACATGGCCCAGCTCTTGGTGATCCCTCAGAAGACTATTTTTTTCCATCTTGTCTCTGAAACAGGTCTCCTAGGAGCAGTGTGCATGGGGTGAGATTAGCCCCAGCAAATCCACCAAGAAATCAGCTCTTTGGGATGGTATCTCAGAGAAATGCTCATTTGATGGAAGCTCTTCACATCCTGAAGACAAATTATGCTTCAGATGCTATTAACCATTTACAGAACATGAAAAAAGGAGGGATACTGCAGACACCTCTCTTTAACTGTTCTGTCACAGGCTATTATTTAACAGTTTGATTGTTATTTTTACCCCCCTTAGCAAGTCGTTGTATAAGTTGTTTGGGAAAAAAGAGGTTGTCTGTTGCTTACATAAAGCATTCTGTTCTCTATTTTATAGCTAGAAGCTACTCAAGGGAAAGTGCTCACCTAAAAAGAGGAAAGTATATCAAGTGTGACCTTACATAAACTTGGATCCTACCCTTGCTAAGGTACTCCAGGCTAACTATCTGCTAAAAACATCAGTTACTGTCAGGTATGAAACATATGAAATATGCAATGAGAAGCCCACCCATCACCTCTGAATAAGAAACAGATCTAAGAAATGATGTTTAAAATCAGTAATAATGAATTGGCAGTGTATTACATTTATAAAAAATTCCTAAGTGCCAGGAAATCAGACATTGACCAACTAGGGGAAATACATAGGTTGTAAAGGTACAATGAAAGCCTGACAGGCAGAAATATTGCTGAAGGATTTTTCTGATTTTCTGGCCCAGATACATCATACTGAAATAAATAAATAAATAAATAAATAAATAATCTGCATTCATTGAGTTACAAGTATTCCTAGTGTTGCACTAAAAATACTAAATAACATGCAAATAAGATACATTAGCTCTGTTTCTAGTGAGTCACTTAAAAAAAAAAACAACAGTGTAGTGCATTCTGAATGTCCTCATTGAATGTTCACATATGGAGAGAGTTTGTTTTTAATAGCCTAACGAACACTTTTCTGGAACCATTCAAATCTTTAACTCATTTTGCTTTATAGCACTGGCCATTTTCCATTTTCTGTGAAGCATTTTCAATCAATGCGGTTGACTCACTCTTCTGAAATCTTAACATTTCATTGTCCATTGATGATGCAAACCTGGAAGAAGCAGCTCCTAGCTTCAAAATTGGGGCAAAAGTATTTTGGCGGTGCCACACATGAAATTTTAGCTTCCTCTGAACAAATTCTTGGATTTTTTTCCCCAGTATCAGTTGTATATTGAATAAATATGTGAATAAATTGTACTGATTTTCTGAAAGACGACAACATTGTATTACTAACTCCTGTCTTTTAGCTCTCTCCACTGCCTTTTCTTTCATGTAGGATGTAATAGGTTTGTAATTGCTTTCTCTGATCCGAATTTTGTAAGACCAACTGAACCAGCATGGGGAAATACATACAGCACTGCAATAGTGACTGGGGGATTACATACTACCCAAAGGGGAGAAAAGTACCTTATGCAAAAGCATACATGGAGAATGCCCTAGTAGTGCAATTGCATTTGCTCATCAACATCCCCAGCTGGAAGCCACTGCTCCCCAGCCAGGTAAGCATATTCTGTTAGAGCAGTTCACCCTCTGTTCTTCCATACGCCTCATCTAGCAAGCATATTGTGCAGACACCTAGAGTAGGAAAGCCAAATGACAGCAAATCTTGTTACAGAGCAACTAGTACAAGATGCACAATGCTGTACCCATGCAGTACAGAGGCCTGAAGTAAGGCCAGCCCATTTGGTAGGAGTATGATTACAGCAGAAATAGACTTTTTCCTGGCCAGTATTATGCAAGAAAATGCTGACCAGTTCTCCCATCCTAACTTCACACTGGATTACACATGATATCTCCTGCGGACTGTCAGAAGCTGACATCAGCCAGTAAGCTGGTAAGCACCAAGCTTCTTGGGTTGGATGATTTCTGTCAGAATCACAGTTGTGTAATTGCATCTGCAGGCTGTCGAAGAGTATACAAGCCAGATATTAATGAACCTGGAACCTAAGAGCTTCAGGAGATCAAGGCAGAAGAAAACTCATTTGTAACACACCTTGGGCTTAGCTATGAGTGCAGCAACAAAATGTAATGGAATATTGGTGGGAAGGCTCAACCCTTCCTGCCATACCACCAACAACTGCCTCTGATACTGTGGGCAAACGTTATAAAATAGGAGGAATTACTTTCAGAGATCTGCCATAGAATTTGAAGTATCTTGGGATCTTCAGACTGCAAAGGATAGGACAGAGCTCAGGACTGTAACCAAGTACTTGTCAAGATCATAGTTTGGAGTTTAGACTACTAAATTATGCATAAATCTCAGAAAACGATAAATAGAAGATATGTTTTTTTTCTAGTGTTTGTTTTGTTGTTGTTTTCTTTTTAACCAGCTTTAGCATTACCTATGAAAATGAGTAGTCTTCAAAATTCTTCATTAAATTCTTAGGTGGTCAAATGTATTTAGCCCACATCCCTGTGAGGATCTTCTTTCTCAAGTTTTTAAAAGTGTTTGGGCAAACATATGTTTATACACAATGAAAGTAAGTAGAGTACTGACCTGAGGGAAACAGAGAAGCAAAGATCTGATGAGACCTGTTTCAAGGTACTGGATTCTCCAAGATAAAATGTTAACTTTCCTACACAGTTAAAATATTAACTTTCCTACACAGAGAAAACAGACATAGAAGGAGCTGTTGTATATATGTGTGTTTTTGCCTAGCCAGGTATGTCAAGCTTTAATAAGAATATTTGTAAGGCTTCACCATTTTCTGATTTTGAAAAACACATACATTTTAAGCAAGTCAGCAACGAGCGGTCTCCTGTATTTGATCAATAGCCTAACCACCTGTAGTTTTAGCACCAGTGGTGAAGTATTTAGTACCACGAGAGTCCCTCTGCATTGTTGCTGCAGATCTAGACTCATTGTTTGGCTGCATGTGACTGTTTGAAGAAAATAGAAGTTCAGAAAACTACCCTTCAAGCAATTTACTTCTGCAAAAGCAATATTATTACTCACAGGTTTGTCTTAATCCTTTGCAAGCTTGCAACTTGTGACCTGGACAGATAACTAGCATTCATATATACTTATTTTCCCTCAGCATAATGCAATCGATTATGAAAAAGACCTTTAAAAACAAACATTTTTGCTATTATTGAAACCAAGATGGTCTTTTTGTGTGTGTGTGTATGGAGCCATATATATTTTTTTCACTATTAGCCAAGAAAGTTTCTACTGTACAGAGTGATTTTGCGGCTTGGGTAAGGAGCTTGTCCTACCACACTTAGAGCTGGAACTGTGCAAGCAGAGGCAGTCCCACCAGCGAGGACATTGGTGAAACACAACCAGGATTATGGCTTAACTCACTTCAAAGGAACGGGGCACTGAGGGACGTGGTTCAGGGGGCACTGTTCGGCGGTTTGAATAGATAGGTGCTTTTGTACTTCTCTACCAACCTTAATGAGACTATGGAAAGCGCACACCTGATAATAGCCTAAAGCACAGTTACAGCCCCAGCAACTCGGAGAATCCTGGCTTTCAGGCACCCGCTCCCGCCCGCCTGCGGACACGGCAGCCGTGAAGGGAACCCCACCTCACCCCGCTCGCGTGCGGCCCCAAATCTCGCGAGATGCGAGGCGCCGGGCGGGCTGGGAGGGGAGGGGGACGGCGGCGCTGTCGGCTCTGCTGAGGCGGCGCCAGGGAGGCGGGGGGTCCGGCTGGGCGTCCGAGCGCCCGCCCCCGGGCCGGCAGGACGGGCCGTTCCTTCTCACCTTAGTTCACCTCCCGCATGCCGCCGGGGCCGGGGGCGCTGCGGAGCGGGGCTCGGGCCGCCCGCCATGGCCGAGGCGGGAGGGGGGAGCGCCGAGGGGGTCGAGGAGGAGCGGCGAGCCGCTGAAGGTGGGTGTTTCATTAACGCTGCGGATGTGGCAGCGCACGGGTGGGCTTGGGGCCGAACGGTTATTACACGTTCGGCTTAGTTCGTGGCGTTCTGTTCCCGACACGCGATCAGCTGCGCTCTTAATATTCCTATTTCTATTATTTTTGGCGGCGAATGGTGCTTTAGCGCTTTAAGCGCTGTTGGCCGCTGCGTGCTCCAGCAAGTTGCTGTAAGGCGGGCGACTGTAAAGCAGCAGCAGCAGCAGCGGCGGCGGCGGCGGCGGCGGCGGCAGCTGTCCGCGCTCCTCCCGCCTCGCCGCCTCGCTTCCTCCAGGCGGAAGGCTGAGCCCGGCGCGGACAAGTGTGGGGCTCTGAAAGGGCAGAAGTCGCCGCTGCGGTTCTGCTCACTTAGCGCCGGTTCGTGAGGGTTTTTTTTCGTTTTAACATTTTGCGGGGATCCTGGCCGGCCGGGGGGAGGCGAAAAAGAGGCATTTTTCTACCTGTGCGTGCTTGGTTGTTGAAGTAGTGGTGTGGTTATGGTGCGTAAGGGGTGGAAAAAATCATCGTAAAGCATCGGTGCAGGCGTTTGCATTGGGTGGGAAAGCAGTGAACCGTAGGCTTTTACGTATTGGAGCGGAGGAAACCCTACTCCGTGTGTTCTTTCGTTAATGTTTATAGCTGTTCTTCTGACAGGTTTTGAAGAGATGGAGTCCTGATTAATCAGTATTTAAAAGATAAAATTATCTTCATTTGCACGGCATAGATCCACGCTGATATTAGCTGTAGAGTTTCTTCACGTGAGGTGCACACTGTCGTGCATTATTAACAACTAACTCTAAACTGGACGGTTCGTATCAGCTAAGAATCGTCCTCACTGTAAGAAAAATATCCTTGTGGGTGATTGGAGGTGCTCTGAAAACTCCTTCCCCGGGGCTTGTTTAAACCATGGAAGTTCTGCTGCAGGCTTATGAAGCCAGCGTTCTACTTGCAGTGCTTTGAATTACAAACTTACAAGAAAACAGCTATCTTCTATTCCTTTAGCAGGATGTGACTGGAGAGCTACATTGGTGTTAGCTTTGTGTGTTTGTTTGTTTTTCAGTGTTCTCCTCCCCCACTCCACTCCATAAGTTGAGATATATGAGACTCTCAGTTTCTGTCAGTGACCTGATTTGAGCCTGGAAGTGATGAGGAAAGCAGGGTAATCTTCCAAGGGCTTTGGGTATCTTTACATTAGCTAGTTACACTCATGCTTTTTAATATGCTCATAGGTTTGAGCAAATAATTGGTGTTTTAAGGTCTATTAAATGAAAGTATTATTTAATTAGTAAGTTGTGATTCCTGACTATTTTCTTCCGAGAGTTAAAAATAGATACAGAAAATGATCAGTTGTCCATATTAATATTCAGTTTACATTTCTATATTATAGATATTAAAATTTTTCTTTTAATTGTGACAATAAAAACCAGTCCACTGTTCTTAAGCTAAGCTAGAAGACTTAATTCTCTATTTAGTATCGTGCTTAAGATGGTTTTATCACTGCTGTTTGCATCTTTCTTCTGTTCCATGTATGCTTATAAAATACAATGTAAAAAAAAAAAAAAAAAGGCACATCTGTTTTATGCAGCACATTTCTACTGTTTTCACAGGTTGACGCAGATGAAAATGGTTGCCCCAGCTTTAACTGTATGTACACAGTGGGCTGTGGTCCAGATGATAAACTTGGTTTAAATAGTCTGAATATGGTTTTCATTGACTTGTTATAAAGCTTTAAAAGCAGAAATATCTAATACAACTCTCACTCCTATTTAGAAAGTCCAGTTGGTTGTTTTACATCTGTTCAGACCTGGGGACTTGCCCAGTGATGCATGAACCTATAAACGTTCTTTCTCATACAGTACTGTATGTATGTAGGATATTGGTATCGTTTTCTCATTCTTTAATAAAAACCTGCAGTAAGAATTCATTAGAATAATTTTAGAAAAACTATTCTGTGGTAAAATAAAGCAATTTCTGTGATGTTAAGCTTTTGGAAATGATTTGAATCATCAGCTGTCTTGTGTGAATGTGCTCATGTACAGGTACAGGTAGATATCCCTAATTGCTTAAGTAGTCAGAGACAGCTGACACCTTCAAATAAAAAGTTTGAGTGTGTTGAGTGTTACAGAACTTGTGCATCTTGAGTACTAACCTGGTTGAGAAAATCTAGATTATCATAGAATCATGGAATGGCCCAGGTTGGAAGGGGGCCTCAAGGATCATGAAGCTCCAACCCCCCTGCCACATGCAGGGCCACCAACCTCCCCATTTAATACCAGACCAGGCTGCCCAGGGCCCCATCCATCCTGGCCTTGAACACCTCCAGGGACGGGGCATCCACAACCTCTCTGGGCAGCCTGTTCCAGCACCTCACCACTCTCTCTGTGAAGAACTTCCCCCTGACATCCAACCTAAATCTCCCCTCCTGCAACTTAAAACCATTTTCCCTTGTCCTGCTTTTGTCTACCCTTTCAAAGAGTTGACACCACTCCTGTAGGCTCCCTTTAGGTATTAAAATCCTGCAATGAGGTCACCCCGCAGCCTTCTCTTCCCCAGGCTGAACAAGCCCAGTTCCCTCAGCCTGTCTTCACAGGGGAGGTGCTCCAGTCCCTGATCATCTTTGTGGCTCTCCTCTGGACCCTCTCCAACAGCTCTCTGTCTTTCTTGTGCTGGGGGCTCCATATCTGGACATAGTACTCCAGATGGGGCCTCACAAGAGCAGAGTAGAGGGGGACAGTCACTTCCCTGTCCCTGCTGGCCACCCCTCTTCTGATGGAGCCCAGGGTACCATTTGCTTTCTGAGCTGCAAGGGCACACTGCTGGCTCATGTTGAGTTTTTCATCCACCAGGACCCCCAGGTCCTTCTCCACAGGGCTGCTCTCAAGGACCGCTCCTTCCAGTCTGTATGGATGCCTGGAGTCCTCTGTCCCAAGTGCAAAACACTGCACTTTGCTGTGTTGAACCTCATTAGATTCACCCAAGCCCACCTTTGAGTCTGTTGAGGTCCCTCTGAATGGCCCCCCTTCCTTCCACTGTGTCAACCACACCACTCAGCTTGCTGATGGTGCACTTGATTCTGTCATCAATGTCATTGATAAAGATTTTAAAGAGCGCTGGTCCCAAGACAGACCCCTGAGGGACACCGCCCCTTACTGGCCTCTATCTGGACACAGAACAGATCTCCACTCTTTGTCTGCAGCCTTTCAACCAATTCCTTATCCTCTGGATGGTTCACCTGTCAAATCTACATCTCTCTAATTTGGAAATTATTAGATATTGGGGGAGATATTGGGGGAGATGGGGATGGGAGGCAGAATACCCCAGCTTCTCTGTGTGATTGCACTCATGAGGACTTCGGGCTGAGACCCTTGCATCAAGTAAGTACTCCGAGGCCGTGTGTGTGTTAGCAGACTGATTCAAAGCAGCGGCATTATTTTGATGCGATCAGCCATCCTTATTTTGTGCTTGCTGGTTTGGCGTGCACTGCATTTTTGGTATAAATGAGTTGAACTCTTTTCAGAAGAAATTGAACTAGAACTTTATTGTAGGGAGGTGAGTGTTACTGCAGGGCAGATGTTCTCCAACTCCAAACTTAAGAAACTGAACCAAGGGTTGGTTCTCAGACAGCTTTAAAACGTGTGGTTTGTAAGGATTTTTGCTTCACTGAACCAGACAGTGGACTTTAACATCACTCATTGGACTACTTAAAAACTGGAAACAGGGACTTCTGCTGCAGCCACCTGCTTCTGTCTATTAACCTGTTGTACTACAGCTTTTTCTAATATAGATACAGCCTAATAGCCCCTATGGATGGATTTCAATTTCAGTAAGTCATTTACATAGTCAGAGGAAGGACCGCTTATGTGTCATCTTAACTACACCCACTTTCAGTACAATTTTGAGTTCTTTAAACTTGCCAAAGCTTGAATTTCTTGCAAATGGTTTTTGTGCATGCCAAGGAAACATACGTTTGCAAAATACACGCTTTAATAGTTTGATTATTTAAAGCTTGTTATAGAATGTTTTTCAAAAAATTGGGAAAATGCATCTGTGGTCTTAGGAACTTTGATTCAAAGCAGCTTCTTTCATCTTCTGCCAGGAAGCGTTTCAAAATGGGATGTTGGATTGTAAATGCATTCTTATTCTTAGAAAGATTTGTATTGCTGTTACCACATTGATAACTTCAGCTGCAGAGTAATTCTCAAAGTCTGTGGTGCGTGTTTATCCTCAGAATACGCAGTGTGCCACCCATAGCGGTTTGGGTTCTTCTGTTTGTTTTGTTATTTGATGAGGTCTTTAGAAAATATCAATGAATATGTTTTGCTGCAATATCCTGGCAGATGGATTTAGACTTTGATGTTCTTTTTATTTATTTATTATTATTATTTTTAACTGTCTAAATGAGAGCTGATGGCTTTTTTATTGATGTATTAATATCACTCTGTTAATGTTTCAGGAAAACCTATGAGGAGTTAAACATATGTTTAGCCAAAAGCTAAACTTTCATTGGAGGGGGGGAGTAGGCCATGGAGTAGTGATGTGTGATCAAGGCAATGATTTTGAAAGGCTGTTTTGAATTTAAACTTGTGTGTGAGGCAAACAGCAGCAGTCTGTGGCTGTTGTACAGTAACAATTGTGTGATAATTTTATAGGTACCTTGGGTGGGATTCATCTCACTTATCTTTAGATATCTAGGGCGTAGATATTGGCATCTCAGCTAGTTACTTTCTTCTTTGAGTAATTACTGAAGGGAAGGAGGTAGGCACTCTTGGACTGTACTTCATCTAAGCGTGTGAATTTATTTTAGATTGAGATGAATCACCCTAGAAATGTACTTCATCAAACTGATTGTAGGAATCTATTTTAAGTTGAGATGAATCACCCTAGAAATGTCTTCTAGTCTCCAAGAGAAACTAGAGTGGCTAGTTTAGATGTGGACATGATTATTTGCTCAGATGAATCTCTCCATTTATGACTGATGGAGTTTGGCCTTCACTCCTTTCTGATAGACTTTCTTTGTTTAGGAACCGACAACATCGGAGGACAAAGGAAGGGCAACTGATGCTGTCTACTTGGACTTGTGCGAGGCCTTTGGCATGGTCCCACACCACAGCCTCATCTCTAAATTGGAGAGATATGACTTTGAAAGATGAACTATTTGGTGGATGTTGGTAGGAAGGTTGCAGCCAGAGGGTAGTTGTCAATGGCTCTCTGTCCAGGTGGAGGCTGGTGATGCGTGGTGACCTCCAGGGATCAGTCTTGTGGACTGGTACATCTTTATCAGTGACATACACAAATGATGGGGTTGAACACGCCCTCTGCAAGTCTGCTGTGTTGCAGTTGTTACAGCAGAAGGAAAGGATGTCACCCAGAGGTCTTGTACAGGCTTGAAAAGTGGACCCATGTAAACTTAATGAGGTTCAGCAAGGCCAGGTGTGGGGTGTTACACTTTGGTTGGGACAGTCCCAAATATGTGTACAGACTGGGATAAGAAGTCCTTGAGAGTAGCCCTGCAGAAAAGGTCTTAGGGGGCCTGGTAGATGAAAAAATGGCCACAGTGGGCACTTGCAGCCCAGAAGGACAACAGTATCCTGGGCTGCAACAAAAGAGGTGTAGCCAGCAGGGAGATAGAGGTGATTGTCTATCTCTACTCTGCACTTGTGGGGCCCTATCCAAGTCTGAGACCCTCATCACTGGAAAGGCATGGAGGGCCACAGGAGGCCACAAAGATGATCAGCAGGCTGGAGCACTTCTCCTAGAATGAAAGGCTGAGGGAGCTGGACTTGTTCAGCCTGGAGAAGGCAAGGTTCAGAGGATACCTCGTTGTGGCTTTCCACTACTTGAAGGGAGCTTAGAAACAGGAAGGAGATTAAACAAACAAAAATCCAAACCTACACACGAGTGGATAGTGATAGGACAAGGGGGGATGTTTCTATGCTAAAAGAGGGGAGATTTCTCGCTAGGAGGGTGGTAAGGCACTGGAACTGGCTGCCCAGAGAAGTTCTGGATGTCTCATCCCTGGAAGTGTTCAAGGCAGGCTGGATGGGGCCCTGGGCAAAACGATGTAGTGCCTGATTTAGTGGTTGGCAAGCCTGCCCATGACAGAGGGGCAAGAACTTGATAATCCTTCCAACCACAGTATGGTTCTGTGAAAACCTCAGACCTGTTAGTAGTGCAAACTTCAGAAACATGGCGTATATTCAGAAAATATTGTCAGTAATTAGAAAAATCTAGAAGATCTCCCAAGTCTTATATTTTAATGCATTGCATGTGGTTTGCACAGAACAACTGCTGAACACAGGAGTATAGTGTTACATGTAGATTATCCTTCGTATCCCAATCCTAGACAGTAGTTTTGTTTTGGTAGATATATAAGGGGCTCATATTGAGAACCAAACAGGAATCATGTATGGGTATATGTTTTAAAGAAACTATTCACCTAACTTTAAAGCTTAGTTATCTGTATACCAAGGCTTTAATAGCACTGTGAAATAAATAGTAATATTAGTGAATAGTGTCATTTCTCAGTTTGAATTTTGTTAGACTTGTAAACCAGGCTACTGTAAGTAATAGCATTTGGACTGGAAAACCAAAATGTCTCTAAGTGAATTATATTGGTAGTTTAGAAACTGGCTAACGATTGTAGTTATTTCAGTCACCTGAGAAAATAAACTTGGATATTATTGTTCTTGAAGCAAGAGTGCTATGAGAGCGGGAAATGTTTAGTTTTGCGTCGTATTTTCTTAGGGATGTTTGATTTTACTGTAAATGAAAGGTAGGAATGTAGCTGAGAACCTCCTGTCATAGAAGCAGTTCCTGGTTATTGGACTATATTCTAGGTCATGCTCTTTCTGACCCAAACGATTTCTGAACGCTTTATCCATCTCTTCTAAAGTGGTATGGGCAGAGAAATAAAGGAATCTTTCACGGCAGAGTGCAAGAGATTAAGTTATTCTTCAGGGAGAGGGTGAGCAGCTTGGAATCACCTAGTCCTTAGTCAGAGCTATTGCAGAAAGCCCCAAGGGGTTATTTTAAAGCACTCTTGCTGACTTCTCAAAGCTGACCTCACTTTATGAACAGCTTCAGTCAGCTTCTTGTTCAGTGAGTAGTAGGTATGAGAAATGCTTGCTCTTGTCTGTCGAATTCAGATCTGAATTCAGAATAATTACTTTTATACTAAGTTTGGTAGTTCTAAAGCTCTGGATTTTTTTCGAATTTATTTGTTGAGACTCTCAGCAAATACACGTAAAGAATATATGCTGTGTGCTCTACATGGCAGAAATCAGTACAGATTCTTGATGCTTTCTATCTTCCCTTAGTTAGATGGCATTTAAGATGGTATTTAGTTTAAGGCGTCACAGTGATTTTCAAGGATTCAATTTATCACCTAAACACTTTGGTGGACAAGTTCTTAGTGGGTCATTGCTGCTGATGATTCAACACTTAAATTTTTCTTAGTTAAGAAAAAAAAGAAAAGGATGGCATTGGGAAACGCAGAGGAAATAGGTGCAAGTATTCAGAATTTATAGCCAGAATGACAGGAAAAATGTTAGTTATTGTGATGAAATGACATATAAGTTGGAAAGGCTGTAAATGATACATCGTTTGAATTCATTTTGTTTCTTTAAGGGAAGTGGTTTAGAAAGCAGGCTGGCCATCTGTGTGCAAAGGAGTATTTAGGTCAGTGGGTCTGTGCTGTCCTGCTTTATTGAAGGCTGAAAGGATCTGTTGTGTTGAAAGCATTATTGCCCTCGGTACATTTAGATTTCTGTTTAGTAAGTACTCTTTGCTGAATACGTACAAAGTATGGTTAGGTTTCAAAAGCATGCCTTAGTGATATTGTATACTGGTGTTTGATAAGTGAACTGAAATTACTCATTAGAAAAAGAAGTTCCTTTGGAATTGTTGGCGTTTTTAGTTGTTTTTATAATTGCAAGAAATTGTGATCGAAATATCAACTGCGACTGTTATATAGAGATAATGAATGAGAAAGATATTTGAGACATTTACCATTTGTGCCCTTGTATACGTGATGTAATTTCTTTAAAAATCATTTTAATAACCTTAATTAGCATAAATCGTGCATTTGAAATAACTGTGTTTCTGTTGCAGATGCCCAGAAGCTGTTACTTATTTGACAAATGTTTCTTTATTCCTTGCATTTTTACCTCATTTTCTTTGGAACTTCCACTGTGGCTTAACGAGTTAAAGAGATTTCTACAATAAAACAGGGGCTGATTCTGTGTAGTCTGACTTGGTAGAAAGAGGATTAGTGGCAGACCAGACGATGCTGTTCAAGTATTAGCCTATTTGATTGAACTCTGCAAAGTAATATTCCTACAGAACATGAGAACCTAGAAGTTCATTTTTCGGGTGTAAGATGTTCTTACACCTAAGAGGAAAAAAGTGTACATCGTGTATCGTTCTTTTTACAGATTTTTATCTGTCATTTAAAGGCAGCACGGTTGCAAAATAGTAATGATAATAATAATAAAATAAAGCTCTCAGTAATATTCCATTTTTCTTCCTGCTGGGTTTTCAAAGAGCCTGTCTTGGTTTTTGCCTGCAGCTAAAGTAGGAGATGTGCACTTTCTTTAGTGACCTTTGTTAATCCATCCTCTGCTGCTTCGTGGAATTAATCCTCTGTTGTTCTGAGATGTATGCCATAATCATAGAATTGCTTAGGTTGGAAAAGACCTTAAAGATCATTGAGTCCAACCACGACCTAACCGTACAACCCTAACTCTAACAACCCTCTGCTAAATCATGTCCCTGAGCACCACATCCAAGCGGTTTTAAACACATCCAGGGATGGTGACTCAGCCACCTCCCTGGGGAGCCTATGCCAGTGCTTAACAGCCCTTTCTGTAAAAACCCTTTCTGTATGCCCTTGGATACTTTCCCCGCTAGCTCAGGAAGTTTTTGGAAGTGCCTATATTTGCTCAAACAGGGTCAATCCTGTTTCTTTAAGCTGGGTAGTTCTTTGTGATGGTTTTAGACTGAGACAGAAAAAAAAGGTTAGTACTTAAATTCCTTGAGAGTATTTCTCTTCCCAAATAGTTGCTGGGGTTATTTTGGCTTGTGACTTCTTTTTTGTCCAACGCAGAAACAAAGTCGTTTGCCTTGAGAGAAATAGTTCAAAGGGAACCTCGAGGCAGAATTCGACAAGTTTTCAAGGCTGTCTTGACTTACATGGCTGATTTTATGAGTAATCATGGATTTATGTCAGAACTATGGCACATTTTTTTTTCTGGATGTTCAGCTTGTTTAAAAAACAAGTTTGCTGTATATATTTTTTAATTTGAATCTAGAGTTAGTATTTTGATCAGCTACCTGAGGCTACATCGTGTGACTTTGCAGCAGGATTCTGGAGGCGCTGTGAGATTTAAGCATCATCTGCTAGGACTGAGGGAAGAAAAAGAGAAGTGTATTTTATATTGCCTAGATGAGCTGAATGAGTTGATGAGAGCTTTATAGGAGTGTATGAAGACTGTGTTTTTTATGTACAGAGGTATTTTCAGTGCAACTTGTGTGAGCTTTGTATCTTAGATGTGAAAAGCACCTATGCAGGTTTCTTTTTTTCCAGATGAAAACCAGAATGGATGCATGATGTTCTTATTGTACACCGGGCTTATTTTCTTTTCTCATTCACAGATAATTTCCCAGTAGATGGAAACTCGTGTATTGTTTCTGGAGTCCCCAGTCTCATGAATCCAATAACTAAGCCTGCTACCACTTCTTTCAACAATTCTGTGGTTGAGGTTCCAAGGAAGCGCAAAGGAAGTGATTCTGATAACCAGTAAGTAAATTGATTCTGTTTCTTTCTACAAAAATCTGAGATGCTTGTTTATTATTTCTGTCATGTGACTTTTGAATCCTCTTTTCTTTATACATTACAGTTATTTATTTTACTTTCTTCTGTATGTGTTCTTTGACTGTTTGGAGCACTTGAAACTAATCCTTCTATCCAAAGAGCAGGTGTAGGATTCTGATGTAGATGTAAGTGAAATGTCTGGGGCATTTGTCTCATGATAAAATTTCAGTCCTGCCTCTCTTTTTCTTTCCCTGTGTGTAAAGACAAGTTCTGTTTGCAATAAATTACCAAACTGCTTGAAGTGCTGGAATTTTACCTCTAGAGTCTTAAATGTAGAATCAGAACTGCTTCTTCTGTGACCAGGGCAGCCATTTAAATATCCAGAAGGAACCGTGACCTAAAAATGAATACTTTCCTGCAGTAGAACTCAGTCTTTTTAAGCAGGTCATACTTCATTGCAGAGATGATACAGTCAACTATTTTCTCTTACTCTGTAACTGCCAGTTAACCAAATATGTATTTTCCTGTAAATTTGGAATAATTAATTTTAATAATCTAAGTCAGCCAGAAGTCAGGACGCAACTCAGCATGCAGATCTTCTGTACGGCAGGCAGCTCCAAACTAGTGTGGAAAATCCACCTTTAAAAAAAAAAAGTGTGTATGTGTAAGAAATTTACATCCATTTGTGATTATTAAAGCAGTTCTCTTTTTCTGTGTGTAGTCCACTGATCCACAGAATGTAGCCATACTGTAGATGTTGAAGTAATTGTCCATTCACAACTTCAAGTCTATCCTCTAGATCTCTGAATACTTCAGAAGGACAATAACTTATGGAAAAAAAAATGTTTGGAAGCACCAAGTTGATTTTACCTGTTTAATGAAAATACTGCTTCATCAATGCTGTTTCCTTGAAGTTTGGATCTGTCTCTGATTTAGTAAAACTTCTGTCTAAAAAAAAAATCACATCTAGTTGAAATATTCAGTTGATAATGTTATAGTTTATAAGAATTCATAGTTTCTAAAAACAAATGTTCTTGCTGAAAATATCTTGTCATGTGGGGTTCCAGTGAACTTTTTCTGCAATAACTTTATCCAATGGGTATATTGTGTCATCGTTTTCTGCTTCAGAGTGTACATTCTGCTTACTTCATTACCTGTTTCTACAGGGATACAGCTGAAGTTGATGGGGATCCTCAGAAAAGGTACTTTTTTATAAATGAACCCGTTTCTATTTTCAATGTTGTAAGCATGTCACAGTTATCTATTTGGATAGCTACAGTGTGTGGTTCACCTTAAGGAATGTTTGTCTTAGGACATGTGTTTGTACAGCAAAAAATGAAGCTAATTAACGTGTATCTAATTAGTGGGGCAGATAGATTCATCCAGTGTTAGTTTTCTACTGTTTCTTTCAAAGAAGATGCTCTGACTTGCTCCTAAGCTTACGAGACCTACTTGTGTTGAAATTAAGATAAGAATAGGAAAGAAGGAAGAATAACATATGAGAAGACTGAAGAGGTGAAGGGAATGTCTCATACTCTCCAGGAATTACGCATTTAAACTTTTTTTTTTCATTTTTTCCCCAATCTTGTCAACCTGCTTTTTAAAACATAACTACTGCATCTAATGTTAAAATAATGTTATTGCAAAGTGACAAGCTAAAATTAAGATTGGTTGTACCAATCTTTAAGAACAAAACAACAACAACAGAAAAAAGCCTTTGGTGTGTGTTTATATTATGGGACAGTTATTAATTACATGATTACCTTGCTGTGTTTTCTTTCTCTGCACCTTACTACCTTACTTAGATAAATATTTATATGTAGCTATTCACTATTCTCTCTTATCTTTCTAGGCAGTGTTTGGTGTGTGGCTTAGTGGGTAGCGTTAAAATCTTTTCCTAAATATCATTCATTTCTTTGTGGATTTTTCCATTGTTCTTATTATGGAAGGATGTGAAGGTAATCCTGTTTTGTATTTAATATCCCTTCTTTTCTTTTAGAAGAAATACAGATGTATCTTTAATAAAGGGGAAGATAGAGGAAAAGGCGGTGTTCTTTAACTCTCTTTCTGAATAATACAACTCCTGTTCGTGCTAGATTAGATGTATCTAACTTTGAGTCATGAGGCAGACTGTCACTCTGTTTTCTAGGTAGCCTTAATCTAACTATTTTAAACAGTAACAGCACGGCTGTTGGGATAGAGGCTGTATGAAACCATTGAGAATTGTGACTGCTTGAGCAGCAGACTTGCTCTAGTTCCTTCCCTAAGTGAAGGTCCTGAGGGAGGAGGAGATGTAATCAAGAGGCTCCATGCTGCACTGTGGGTGGTCTGGATCCCCTTTATCTCTTCACCTCTTCTGGTCAGACAAGGTAGCATGTTAAGTCATTGAGGGTTGGAAGAGACCTTCATCAAGCCTGGACCTACTGAGTTCCTTCATTAATCCATGTTCCTGAGAATCACAGATCTGCCAAGGTTGGAAAAGACCTCTAAGATCATTTAGTCTAACCATCCACCTACCACCACTGTTGCCCACTAAAACACGTTCCTTACTATCACATCTAGTCGTTTCTCAAACACCTCCTGGGGTGGTGACTCAACCACCTTTTGGAGCACCAGACCGCTCTTCTGGAGAATTTTTTCATAATATTCCTCCCCTAGTGCAACTTGAGTCCATTCCCTCTTGTTCTATAGCTGTTACTTGAGAAAGGAGGTCAACTCCCACCTTGCCACACACTCCTTTGGGGTACTTGTAGAGAGCAGTGCCATATCCCTATATCTCTTAAATACCTTCGGGAATGGAGACTCCACTTCCCTGGTCAGGCTGTTCCAATGTACGATGAACTCTTTCTATGAAGAAATTCTTCCTCAAATGCAATCAAAACAAATGCAGTCAAACCCCTGATGCAGCTTTCATCTTACCACTTGGCATATGGGGAAAGAGACTGACACTCCCCTGGTTGTATCCTTCCTTCAGGTACCGTTAGAGTGATGAGGTCTCCCCTCAGCCTCCTCTTCTTCAGACCAGATTAAATAGCTCCAGTTCTCTTATCCATTCCTTGTGTTAAACCAAAGTGGCCCCAGTACTGAGCCCAGGGGAACATCACTGGTGACTGACAACCAGTTGGATTTAACATTGCCTGCTAGGATTATTTAAACCCAATCATCCAGCCGTTTCTCTTCACCCAGTAAACTGTACACTTGTCTAGACTACAAGCAGACTTTCTTTCATGGGGAATACCTTGAGAAGCAACGTCAAATGCTGTACTAAAATCCAGGTAAACAACATCCACAGTCTTCCTCATCTACTCAGCAGGCCATCTTGTCCTAGAAGGAGATCAGGTTAGTCAGATAGGGCCTGCCTTTCAAAAACTTGTACAGGCTGCATCTGTTTACTTGATTTTCCCATATATGCTTTGAGGTGATGATCAAGGTGATCTGCTCTATAACCTTCCCTGATACTGTGGTCAGATAGACAGCCTTAATTCCCTGGATCCTATTTCCTGCCCTTCTTGCAGATTGGAGTCGCATTTGCTAACCTCCAGTGAACTGGGTCCTCCTCAATTAGCTGTGACTGCTGGTAAATTCTTGAAAGTACCTTGGTAAGCACCTCTGCGACCACTGTCAGTATCTGTGGATAAATCCCATCTAGCCTGATAGAGTTATAAGTGTTCAAATGATGTAGTAGGTCACCTGCAGACTCCTAGAGGATTGTAGGCACTTCACCTTGCTCCCCATTACTGTTTTCCAGCTCAGGGGTCTGGGTACCCTGGGAACAGTTGGCCTTGCTAGCAAAGACTGAGGCAAAAAAGGTATTAATTATTAGGGTTCATAGTATATGCACGTTCCTTGTAAAAGTTTATTTAAACACAAAATGAAAAAAAGTTAGGTATTACTAACTTGTTGAAATCTGCATTTGGGTTTATCAGACTGCCTAGAAGATGCATGGGATCTAGTAAAATCCTGAGTTGAAAAGCTGAAATCTCTGAGTCTTGTGTTAGTTTGGCTCCGGCTGCTTCATTCTTCCTGGGGTCAGTGCTTGGTTATAAATGGAAGCAGCTTTTGAACTCTTTCCTAAAGCTCTAATCACCAGCTGTCTTTCTGCTTCCTACTTCTGTTTTCTCCTAATGTCCTAAGACAAACATAAGAAACAGCTGTGACTGATACACCTGTGTCCTTATAAGCCGCCTGGTACAACATACACACCTTCTAAAATTATCTCAAGGCTAGCAGACCTCACCTCTGAAGTAGAACTGTGTGAAATGTCTCCACTGCTGAATTAAAAAAAAAAAAAAAAAAAAAAGCTTAAGTACCTCTATAAACATTAAAAATTGGTTATATCCGTTTATTTTAGCAAAAACAGTTGCTAATACTAGTATGGAAGCAACCTCTGTGCAAGTACTATGTTGCACATGCTAAGTTGGCAAGACGTCTATTAGGCCATTTTCTGAAATCATTAAAGATGGTGGGGGAGATCTTCGAGGGAAAAAAAAATCATTGTCTTTGCTTGATTCATTTATTTTTTTCCTGGTGCCGAAGTATTTATCATGCTACTAGCACTATGATTGTCTTTCATTTATAGTTTTCTCGTATGGACTTTTTCTAGTCATTGCTGTGTGGTATGAGAAAATGCTTGATAGTTTTGCTTCTTTTTCTCAGTCCTTGAGCAATTACATTATATTTTAGGACCTGTCTAGGCTAGGGTTGCTTTTTTAATCTTTTGGCAGTAAAATTGTAGCATAAGAAAATGAATAGAGAGTCACACTTGAAAAATTGAAATAAAACCAAGCCTAAACTTCGAATGCTTTTTGTTTTCTTTCAGATAGAAATAGACCCGTAATCATTAAATACCCCCATAATATGTTCACATAAGTATGAATATTGGAGATTATGCCTTGGTATTTTGTGGTATGCATCGTTTGTACAGGGCAGATAATTTTTGTATTGGGAATTTTTGTGGTTTTGGTTTTGTTGGAAAGATAGTAAATTTGTAGCATTTCCTACATCTTGAAGTGCCTAATATTAAATACGCAATATAAGAGTCTATATCTTGTTTTCTCTAGGAATGAAGATGAAGAACATCTTAAGATAAAAGATTTCAGGTACTAACTCCCAAGAGAAATGTATCTTGCCAGTAAATACTAGGATTGACAACAGCAGGATTCACCACAGTAATTTGTTGGTTACTGTCAAATGTCTAACAGTAAACTTTCCCTTTTTTTCTCCTGATTTTGTATTAATTCTTAGAGCTTCCCTGGGAATCTCATTTTCTACTAATTTTAATTCAAGTTATATTGCAGAATATCTCTCGTTTAGGAAAAGCCTGAGATTAAAATTGTTAAGGTGAGAATCAAGTGAAATACTTTGAAGTCAGGCATGAAGGACCTGGCTCTCAGTCCGCATGACTTTAGGAATTGTTTCTTCTTGATTTGTCTGCACATGGAGTTTTTTAAGAATTATCCCACATGGAAGTGGATTCAACAAAAGCAAGACAAAGAATTATTGTTCTGGAATAAGTGCTTGTATATGGAACTATTCAAGGATTGCCACTGTACTGTGAATTCACATCTTTCTTAATCTAAATTGAAATTCTCAGAAAGCACTTGGCAGAAGCATTACTTGTACAATATGCTAACTAATAATTATGAAGTGCTGTTGTAATTTAAATTAAATGGAGGAAATGAAAGTGTTCCAAAGTGTATTTACAATTTTTTTTTTAATTAAAGTCAACATTTCATTTTTCTTTAATGAGTACCCCAGATCACTGTGCAAGAATCTGTTTTGTACATTGCTTTGATAACACTCATGTTCTACTGTTTATTTCTTTTCCTTAAGTTTTGCTTCATTAGTTAAAAAAAAAAAAAAAGTATATATTGGAACACATCTTGAAGGTTTGCTCAGTGGTTATCTCTGTCCAGTGTTTCTTTTCACAAGCCTTATTGGGCAATGTGCTTTTTTCCTTCCTATTTGTAACTGAGGAGAATAATAGCCGGCTTTCTGAATTATCCAGTCGTAACTACATCTATACATTCTTCTTGAATTTTAGAAATGTGAAGATTTCTTCTGTTTCTGCATGTGTTTGTATTCATTTTCCTGAGGTTCACAGTTCGAGGAGCATACACAATATGTTTCTTGACTGTTCCTACCAGATATGAAAGAAAATTTGTATGAACCGGTAAAGTCAAGTGCCTACTCTTACATTTTATAAGAGGCTTTAGAGAGAAAAGCAAATTGCTTCTGTGAGTGATCCAAAGCTGTTTGTGTGGAATGGGGATTTCTTTTTTGTGCTTTCAAAGAAAAATTAAAAAAAAATAATAGAAGACAAGATCTCTAAAATTCTTGTAATTCTTTCCATCAGGCCAGGGTTAGTTAACTTTATTATCTGTAATGCTTTCTGTTACAGTATGTCTAAAAAGAATAGTTTTGAAGATCAGTTAGCCAAAACAGGTTGTCAATTTGATCAGTTTGATTTACTACCACCATGTCTGGTCTCTTTTAATTGAGTGGCTAGCTTGTCTTCTTGGGTAGGCTGAGAATAGAATGAATTAAAGCTTCCTTGACCAGCTGAAAGAAAGATCATTTAGAAAAGCCAACATACTTCACTAGAAGAATTAAAGAAAAGGTGATCTGAGTTATAAATGCTTGTGAAATGTACTGTTGTGTGCCCCAGAAGGGATATTGTGATGAAAACGTTTTTTAAGAGAAGCTCTTTCTCTGTGCTTGAATTCTTGGATTGAGGCTTGCCAAGAGACAAAAGTCTGAGACAGAGTACAAGCAGAGGCTAAACCCTTTTCTTGCCCACCTTCAGAGGTGGATAAAGGGGAAAGCCTTCTGATGTAGCTCCAGTGAAAATGGGTGAGGTATAGCCTTTTCTTTCAGTTTCCACAGCATGAAAATATGTTGTCTGTTGCGCTAAGCCATGAATAAATGCTTGTGTTTGTGACTTTATTCAATCTGAGTCATTTTCAAACTAATTAAATAGCAAGAAGACATCGCTTATCTCAGATTATTGAGTTCAGAGATGCTTCAGCAAGTGCTTAAATAACTTAAAAAAAAAAAAAAGTTGGATGAACACCCCATCTTACTTATATGAGGATAATGCATTCTGATGATTACTGTTGACATCAAATATCTGGTATATAGTAAGCCTGGGGCCCCTAGTACAAGATGCCAAGCTCTTGGAACAGATCCAGAGGAGGGCCACTAAGATGATCAGAGGGCTAGAACACCTCTCCTATGAAGAAAAGTTGAGGGAACTGGGCTTAGTTAGCATGGAAAAGAGAAGGCTTTGGGGAGATCTTGTATCTGGGAGCATATAAAAAGTGACGATACGACTGTTTATGAGGGCGGATAGTAATAGGACAAGGGGGAATGATCTTAAACTGAGACAGGAGAGGTTTAGGATAGCTATTAGGAGGAAATTTTTCACACAGAGGGTGGTGACACACTGGAACAGGTTGCCCAAGGAGGTTGCATGGGTGGATACGCCATCCCTGAGGCATTCAAGGCCAGGCTGGATGTGGCTCTGGGCAGCCTGGTCTGCTGGTTGGTGATCCTGCGTATAGCGTGGGGGGAGAAACTATATGATCTTTGAGGTCCTTTTCAACCCAAACCATTCTGTGATCCGATGAAGATATGAAGGTATTCACTTGCTTCAAGGGTCACATGAAGAATTTCAGTTTTGTAATTTTTCATGGTGTCTTGTTTCTACGACAAATGATCAATTGCTGTGAAGTGTGATTCTATGACTCTAAGTTATTACTTAACAGATTTTTCTCAATATTTCATGTAGATAATTTGATCATTGCTACTTTGATCAAATGAATCCAATTCAGTTGTCAAATAGAGGTGGTGTATGAAAAATCATTTAAATGAAGGAATAGTTCTTGTGATACATTACGTTCCCAAAATGAAACTGATGAATATTATAGAGGAAATTGTGTATTCCATATCTTTCTTAAAATAATTTTTCTTCTTAGAGAGGCTCACAGTCAAACAGAGAAACGAAGAAGAGACAAAATGAATAATTTGATAGAAGAATTGTCTGCTATGATACCTCAGTGCAATCCTATGGCACGAAAACTAGACAAGCTTACAGTATTACGGATGGCAGTGCAACACTTAAAATCTTTAAAAGGTAGGTTTTAGGAAACTAATACTTGAAGTCCTTATTCTGTCAGGATTTATACTCCATATTTTCTTTGATGGCAAATACATCTAAGGTCATCTGTTATGTTTACTTGCTGAATTCCGTTCTGAGTCTGTTTTAATTTAAGTTGATATGCTTGTAGTTTCTAGAATTTTCTTTCAATTTGGCTTTTCTTTCTGGTATAAGAAACAGCACTTACGTGTTTGATATGTTGTTTGCTAAGGCTATACCTTGCAGTCAAGTTACTCCTTGATTCTTTTTTGAAATCATAGATACCAAGCAATTCCATCTTCTGTTATTTTCTAACCCTCAAATTAAATGTTTTGTCTCTCCACTTCATACTTTTTCCAAAAGCAATGCATGTGGTGCTGTACTGACATCGCTAGCTGAACTTCTAGCGAGAGGAAAATGTTTTTCATACCCCTGTTTGTTACTGGAGTGTTTGGGATTGCATCAGCCTTTTGTCTCTGTATTGAAATTTCTTGTTTGTCATGTTTGTCTTGTTTAAAATGCACATCACTGAAAAAGGCCTTTAAAAAACCAACTGAGTTCTGTAAAGGCATGGAGTTGAAGGCCAGGTAACTTATGAAATGTTTCATACTTCTGAGTTTTTTGTCTAATGTGAGTTCAGAAAAAAAGTCTTCTAAACAATGGGAAACTATGCTAATAAACTATATAATATATAATAAACTATGCTAATGCTTACCTAATCACTAACTACTTATCTAAGTAGTTTCACTGGTATGGGGCGTAGGTTAGAGCTTCAGTGATCTTACATTTTTTTTATAGAGTAGTTTACCAATGTACTTTCATAAAACAAACAAAAAAAGGCATGAAACTAAAGAAAAAGATTAAAAGATAAAATCTGTCAGTGGTAAAAAGAACATGGTCAATTCATACTTTAAAAGTTGATGACTGCAATTACGTTTGAGTCTTAAATACTTTGAAATGTTTCAAAGTGCAAAGAAAAAGTGTTATTAAATGCTTATATTCTCAGTCACCTTACAAAGCACTCACAGATTTCAGTGAACAATTTAGTGTAGGTATCAGTGTCTAGTTTAAGATATATCTCCTCTTACTATTATTAATAGCTTTGAGGGTTTTCGTTCTCTCCTAAGAAACATTATATACAAATACTAGTTATGCATAAGATTTCAGGGGTTTTGGCAGTAGTATTTTAGAATAATTTAGTTAACTGTAAGCAAAGACTGTGCCTTGCAAAAGAATTTGATTATGGATAAACATCTAATAAGAATCCCCTTTGTCTTAATGAATTATGTGATTATCTTAATAGTAATTGACTTGGAATAAGTTAAGTTGGAGGGAATTCTCAGTCATCACAGACTCTTTAGCAGGGTCATTTCAGACTAAAAGGGGAGATTCAGGTTGGGCATAAGGAAAAAGTGAGGCACTGGAGCAGGTTGCCCAGAGATGTGGTGGATGCCCTGTCCCTGGAGGCATTCAAGATCGGGCTGGATGGCACTCTGAACAACCTGATCTAGCATGGATGTCCCTGTTAATTGCAGGGGAGTTGGACCAGATGGCCTTTAAAGGTCCCTTCCAACTCTAAGGATTCTCTGAATTTCTGGAAGTCTTCTTTTCCAAGTAGCTGAGAATTTTGCATAAATAATATAACAAATTAGCAGGGTAATCCTTACACTTGGAGTTTAAACATGCGTCTTCATCTTGACAATGAAAACAAATCTTCAGCTTAAACAGTATTATTTTAACAATGGGTTATGAAAACTCTACTTCATCCAGTGCCGTTGCTACATGTATCTTCAAAACAAATGCTTTAAGACCATATAAGATAATGTGTGGAATTATAGCAAATCTTCACAAAAAAATATCTAGAAAAAGTTATGTAAATACTTAAAATGGCTAAGAAGGATTTTAGGGTATTTGCCACAGATGCTAGGACAGTAAATACAGTGAGTGAAATATACAGCACCTTTTGAATTTAACTACCTGGAGTGATTTGTTTGGATGGCTGAATAAATTAGACTGTTAATGAAGCTTTATTTGTGCTAGAAGTTAACTGATAACGTAAGAATTATTCACATTCAGCAAGTGTTAAGGATTCTGGAGCAGGTATACAAAATGTTTCTAAGTAATGCAGATCTCATAATGCCATTTATATAGCAGTATACTAAAGATATCTGATCAGAAGTTTCCTTGTTTTGTGCTAAATAAAAGGCATAGGAAAATCTGGTGGTATGTCAAAATTCAATATCCAGATATGTTTAAGAGGTTTGGTTGGTTCTTTTAAAAAAAAAAAAGTAAAACTTTTATTCATCTGTTCTTATTGCAAGGAGAATTTACAAAATAAAGACCAAGTAATAAATATAATTTTGTTAAAAATGAATTTTTAATGTATCTTTTGACACTCTATGTATGTCTACAAATAAGCTATTTTCCAGGTTCCACTAGCTCTTACACCGAAGTCCGGTATAAACCTTCGTTTTTAAAGGACGATGAGCTCAGACAGTTAATCCTTAGGGTAAGTAGAAGGCAGATCTCGGTGAAATTATGTCCTCTTTAAAGCTTGTCGTTAACTTCAGTTTTTAGTTTGAGAGAACTTCCCACCCCCGCCTCCCCTACATCTTTTTCTTCGAGGAAGTGCTTTGATGCGCTTAGTCGTTTGGATTTATAACCTCTGTACAAGAAACAGGATTTTTCATAGAGAGATACAGAAGATGGTAGCAGATGGCAACCCTTTGGGGGATAATAAATCTGTGTACACTCTGCATATTTAATACTTAAAATGTTTTTTAATACTGATATTGAAATCTACATGCAAGCATATATAGTAATCTTACTTATGTATAAATACAATTGTTTGCTGTGCTTCATTTAAAATCTTAGCAATGTAGTTTGGAAAAGATGCAGAAATAATACCTGAAAGAAAATCTTTCTTCTTGTTTTTGCATGCAGTCATACACCCACACCCATTTACCCTTTCTCTTTTGCAGCTATTTTCTTTTTCTTTTGTGGCAATAACACAAATTGGCAAGATCTGTAAGATGACTCCATGCTAAGCTGTTTTGCAGCTGGCCTTCTTTTTCCCAAAGCTATGTTTAGGAAACTCTAGCTGTCTGTATTTAAAGGTCTGATTTGGTCCTTGCAATCTTTTAAATTGCTTTTTGGTGTGACTTTTAACTTATTTAATAAAAAGCATACAAATATACTTCATTGTATCCATTGATATTAATTGTATATTTTAATTGTAAGTTTTTAAAGATGCTGTCTTTATATTTGCAGGCTGCGGATGGATTCCTGTTTGTGGTTGGATGTAACAGAGGAAAAATTCTGTTTGTCTCAGAATCAGTTTGCAAAATACTTAATTATGATCAGGTGGATATAATTGAGTTTCTTGGTTTGTGTTTATCTTAGAATTTGTTTTACTTAGAAGTTTTTAACTTTGTTGGTTTATTGTATCCTTTTCTATAATTTATTGGAATATCCTTGGTTTGACCTCTTTCAAATTAAGGCTAAATTTCCTGGAATAAAAATTTCAAAGTGCAATCAATGTTCATGGCCTGAGTAATAACTGGGTTTGAGTTGATCATACTGTAGAATTGCTAGTCTGAGGGAAAAGGATAATTTGGAAATGTCCTAATTTTATCCCTAGGATATTTCCTTTAAATTATGAAGTGATTTTCTTTTTTTCTTTTTTTTTTTTATGCCTGAGGAAAATCAATTATAAAGCAGTGTGCCCAGGTGGCCAAGAAAGCCAATGGCATCCTGGCCTATATCATAAGTGGTATAGCCAGCAGGAGCAGGGAGGTGATCATCCCCCATACTCAGCTCTAGTGAGGCCACACCTCGAGTACTGTGTTCGCTTTTGGGTCCCTCTTTACAAGAAAGACATTGAGGCCCTGGAGCGTGTCCAGAGAAGGGCAACCTTTGTATTAATGTTAGATAGAGACTGGGCAAATGAAAGGGGTTGAATGTTTATCCTGCTTTCTTAGAAGCTTTGCAGTATGTCCATTTCTGACTCTAGTTTATTGGAGAGGTGTTCCCCTTTTATGCACAGGTCATACAGAAAGTGGCAAGAGTCCAGAATGAGTTGCAATTTCGATTTACAGTGCTGATCATTAACACAACTCCTTTCTACCCTTTGATTTGACCTGCTGTGTAGAAGGTAGGGACTCAAAAAGAAAAGAAAAAAAGGTTACCCACTTCTTTGAGACTTCCTTCCTCTTTCGAAAGATGGTAGTGGTGCTTACAGTAGTGCAGCAGACCAGCTTTGGATCTGCAGAATCAGCAGGTTGAAAGGATCCCAGCTAAGGAGATCCCTGTAAATATCTTCAACTAAGAAGCACAGAGGTGAAAGCTCTATGCAGCTTCCAGACAACTCCTGATTAGCAATGCTCTTTTGTCCTACTAAATGAGAGTTCAGTCATAGGTAGCATTAATTTCTTTCTATTTCTTCCCTTATCCTCCCATCCTCAAAATAATCTGTGCACATAGCCTACTTTCTAAAGCATTGGGAATCGTGTCAAGTAAACAAACAAACAAAAAAACCATTGTGTTTTACAACACTCAATCTTTTTGAATATGCAACTAAATTGAGGTGTTTTTTTTCAAAGGGAAGTTATAGATTATAGATTTTGCTACCCTAATAATAATATGGGTAATGGAATAATAATGGAATAATGGAAAAATAAATGCAAATTGATCTATAAAGGTTTAGAATAACTGTGGTGTTTTACAGGGTGGTTTTTGTTTTTCAGTAGTGCAGAATGCTGTTTCTCTGAGGCCTGTAATATGTGATGTCCTGTTCTAAAACAGTGAGATTCTTTTTTTTCTTTTTAATAGGCCAGTTTAATTGGACAAAGTTTGTTTGATTACTTACATCCAAAAGATGTTGCCAAAGTCAAGGAGCAACTTTCATCTTCAGATGTCTCTCCCAGAGAAAAGCTTGTAGATGGCAAAAGTAAGTTGTATTTGAATGCACTAAATTTCTTTTTTATTTTTTAAAAGATGTTAATGAAGTCAGTTCTTACGTAGGAAATAATTGTGTGCATGGATGTACAAGTTTGAAATACAATTTCTATGAAAAAACATGTTTCAGTGTTCATCTGCTGCTTATAATTCACTTGCAGTTTAAAAATTAGCACAGAAAAGAACTTATTGTAGGTAATAAGAGTGATTGAATTTAGCATTGTTGAACATTTACCAAATTGTAGTCTGACATTCTTCCTACCAGGCATACTACTTTTTTTTCTTGTATTTGATAGGTCTTGTCAATACAAAAGACCTGATGTAGTCGAACATGGAATAAAATACTTCAGTATCAAGAATCACTGTCTTCTCTGAAAATGCTAAGTGTCGATTCTAATTTAACCAAATCTATTTACAGTTATTTCTGATATGAAAAGCATTATGTACTCTGCAGCTAATGACTTTTATAGCTGGCTTTTATAGGCATCTTTGCAGTTCCTCTATGTACAAATAGGAGTTGAAAGTTGATAAAGTTTATTTATTACAGTATGATTCAAAATGTTACGTATAGCTTAAATTCAGTTTTGTAGTTCTTTTTAAATTTGGAATCTGTGTGGCAGCCATGTTTTCTTTGCCTTGTTTAAAGTTATTAGACATTTTTTCTTTTGTAATTGCAAGGACAAAATTTAGGTAACTAAACAGTACGGAGAACATATGAGAAATTGAAGGCCTCGGACTCAGCAGTTTTATTCTTGGATTTTTTTTTGTTTTCTTTAACTACTTTACTAAATTTTTGTAAGCTGGCTTGCAAGTACATACAGATTTTCAAGCTGGACCAGCTCGACTGAATTCTGGTGCTCGACGTTCCTTCTTCTGTCGGATAAAATGTAGTAGGACCACAGTCAAAGAAGAGAAGGAGTGCTTACCCAACCCAAAGAAGAAAGGTATTCAAACAGTGTAGTTGAAATGGGGGCTTTCTGTCTTGAAATTCAGTATATTTAAGTTCCAAGCCAGTAGTGTGACCTTTCTAATTATCACTGATTTCACATAGTAGCTGTAGAGAAGTGTGTACTGCAGACATGTTCTGAAAAACAGTCTAATTGTCCTCTTTCTCCTCCCTATTCACTCCTGGGAAGAGGAAGGGAGGAAGGAACCTGGGTTGCATTGTTGGTTTAGGAGACACAATTTGTTCTAGTCAAATTTTTGAAAGCACTGGAGCAGATCAGAAGAGTTAAACTAAATAACATATGTCTTGAAGATAACTATATGAATAAGGCCTGCAAAATCTGCTGTTTTGGAGGAAAAAAAGCAAGTAAAAACTTTATCTGATTTACATTTCGTATTGTGTGTACTTACAAATTTTTTTTTTAATAGTAAATTTAATTTATCAGTGTAATTCCTGTGTTTTTTCCAATATCTTTAATTTAGTTCATGGTTTTAATTTAGTTTGGTATGCCTGTAGAGCAGTATATTGTTGTCAAGTTTCCAGTGAATTAATCTTCTTACAGATGTAATTTCCAACTTTTAGATAATATCTTGGCATTGATTTTTACAAAAACAAAACAAACAAAAAAAAACCTGCAGAAATTATTACTATTGATCTTGAAGAAATCTTCCAATTTCTATTATTTCAATATAACCTGCTGCTGTTGAGATATATCATACAAGAATGCATTCTAAAACGGATCTGTCCTTGTAAGTCAGAGGAATTCTGTCTCCCTTGATGTGTCAACTAACTTGGTGAGATGAGAATTTAGCTCTTACAAACATGCTTTCAGGCAAGCAGTATTCAGAGTGATCACATTAAAAATTTGGAAAACTGGCAGTCACAGTAGGATTACTCAATTTTTCATTTTACAAAGCTGATCGATGTTTTCCATAGCTAAGAGTTAATGCAGTCAAATCTGTGTAAATCATAATTTGGTAAAATACAGATGTTAAGATTACTTTGCCAATTTTGGGGAAAGATAGGGACTATAGGATACATCATCTCTGTGGATGTTGAGGATATTGGGATATTGTAGAAGTCAAAAGGTTTCTACCAGTCATAGAAATGAATGATAGTGTATTCTTAACTTAAATGTTCTTTAATATTTATGTTTTTGTAAAAATTGAGGACTTCAGAAGTCTGGGTTATTTTGGGTTGCTCTCTTTGTTGATTCTTTTAGTAATAATAGTAAAAATGTTAAAATCATAGTGTTCATATAAGATAAATTGATTTGGAAGCTGTAGAATGTTTCTTTATTTTGATGTACAGCACATAAGACAATGTGAAGGAGAAACAGTGGGTTACTAAGCTGTTGTTTTGTTGTTGTTTTTTTTTCCTGTGACAATGCACTGTCAACACCTATACTTTATCTTCTTAAATCTTGCATAGGGTTAGAAGCACTCTATTCAGGTAAGCCAAAACTAAGTAGTAAAAAATTGATTTAAAAACACACTGTAACATTATCCATAGCTTTTTACAGTTGTTATAAGCATGCATAATATATGGTTGTTGGTCTTATGCTGAAAGATTTTTTTAAATTACATTTTGAACCATAGCTGCTTAATTTCTTTCTTTTTATTAGATCACAGAAAGTATTGTACCATTCACTGTACTGGATATATGAAGAACTGGCCTCCTAGCGAGGTGGGAGTAGAAGAGGAAAATGATGTAGAAAAGAACAGTAGTAACTTTAACTGTCTTGTTGCAATTGGGAGGTTACACCCTTACATCGTTCCACAAAAGAGTGGAGAGATAAAAGTCAAAGCAACAGAGTTTGTTACACGATTTGCCATGGATGGAAAATTTGTTTATGTAGATCAGCGGTAAGAGTTTTCTTCTGTAATGAAAAGAAAACAGCATGACTTGGTTAGGTTCTGTAAACTTTTCTGTCAGAAAGGACTGCAATTTCTTAAGCAGGTTAGAATTTCTAGATGCTGTACATGTGAAGAGACTTCAGTTTGCTAAACATAAAATATATAATGTAGCAAAGTAAGTGTTTTGTCCTTTAGGGAAGTGTAGGCTCACAAGATGAAAATGCATCATAACATGCTCTTGTATACTTATATATTCATAATAAAAAATTTCAAGTTAGAGTGTCCTAGCTATACACATGAGTTACATTTGTTTGTAAGTTGCACTGATAGAGAAGTAATAAGCCCTTCACCAAAAATGCCTGCTTATTTATATCATAATGTTTGGAGCAAATACATTATATTAAATGAGTTACAAAGCTATTTCACTAGAATTGTAAGCCAAGTTCCTATTTTCTGAACTTTTCTAATATAGGTTTTTTGTTTATCATACAGTCTGTTACCACTTCACATTTTGAATTTCAGTATTGTCACCGGAAGACTTTTATTGCTTTCAGCCATCTCATATCTAAAAGCGTCAGTTCAAACTTATTCCTTAATATAGCAGAGCAAAATTTAACTATTAATTTTTTAAATGACTCATCATGTGGGTTTGGTACTTTGAATACCTAATGGGAAGAGCTAATAGTCATATATACTTTGTGTTCATTTAAGTTGTGCATACAAACGGTTTGCATATTTAAACACTGTTATTTTGTCTTTGAATTGATACTCTTACACAATCTTGTTATCCTGTATTCATTGCAAACAGATCCAAGGTAAACTGCAGTCATTATGTGCTATTGTTTTAGAGCTATCCTAATGCCATTTCTTTTCCCAGACATGAACGTATTTCTCTTTCTTTAAATATTCATCTTCTGCTTTATCTGATACTTAAGAAAGCAGGCATTGCAATTGTTTGAATCCACCGCAGTTCCTTTTTTTTATTTCTAACAGTGCAACAGCAATTTTAGGGTATCTGCCACAAGAGCTTCTAGGAACTTCTTGTTATGAGTACTGCCATCAAGATGATCACAATCATCTCGCTGAGAAACATAAAGAAGGTACAAAATGATTGCTTCTCCCAGGCTACGTACAACTACATGTAATTGCTGTGTGAATACAGTGCAAATGAAAAAATCAGAAGCTGGGAATTAATGAAGTTAGACAATCTTAGCACTGTCTCTTTCTATGTCTGTGTTAAGACATGCCTTCGTAAAGTGTGTAAGACAACCAGGGAGTTTCCTTCTCTGTTGTCTGAGATCTTGTCAAGACAATCTTCTGTTGTCTTGGATCTTGGTGTGGTGCTTTAATTGCTGGGCAATAATACCTCTTTCCACCCTGTGCTTCAATTTTTCTTTATAAGAATAAAGGAGTCCTGAAGAGCAGATATGCCTAATAGTGTAATTAAAGACACCACTCATGAAAGTTCACCAAATCAAGAGTCTCCCTATTAGTTGTCTGCAGAAACTTAGGACATGGGCTCTCATTTAAGATTAGTGGCATTGTTAAAACAGTAGTTTAATTTCATAAAGGTCTTATTTTGAACATTTTTCTGGCATTTAATTTGAATTTCTAATGATCAAAAACATTTTGTTTTTACGGTACCACAAAACAGATTTTTTTTTAGCTCAACTCTGTCCTTGGAAGTATGAGTATAGTGATTGTAATTCCTCTTTCTTATCTAGTGTTGCAGAATAAAGAAAAAGTATTTACGAATTCCTACAAATTTAGAGCAAAAGATGGAAGTTTTATTACTTTAAAGAGTCAGTGGTTTAGTTTCATGAATCCGTGGACCAAAGAACTGGAGTACATTGTATCAAACAACACTGTAGTATTGTAAGTAATTAATTATATGATTCCCTGTGTTAGTTTTTTCTTAATTACAGTTAACATTAATAGAAAACAACCTCTTTAAGAAGCAGAACAGGATTAGAAAATACCAACAATGCATAAAGAGGTTGATTAACGTGGAAGAACATTTGACATTTGATTTGCACCAGTTGACTTTGATTTCAGTCTCAGGTCATGGATTTAACTATGAAAACTGTGCAATTTACCAGTTGAAAAATTAGAGGAAAGAGTTTCTTATTAAAGGAAGAAATATCTTTTAGGAAAATAGGTACAAATAAATGGAAAAGTGACATCTTTTTTTTTTTTTTCCTTCAGAGTTTTTAAGTCTGTGTGTGTTAGAATAAGGAGAAGCATAACTGATAGGTCATAGGAAATGTAAGGCAGGACAAAAGGACACTCTCCAAATCGACTGCAAGGCAGCTGCCCACAAGACATTAAATGAACTCTTGGAGTGTGTGTTTCATTCTTATTTTGTTACATTTTATTCCTTTTGCCTTGCAATGGAATGATAATCTGGATTGTTCCAAAGATACTGAGTGTCTTTCTCAACAACTTTGGTTTTTGGAGGGGGAGGAAGGTGATTTTATTTCCATCAGACAAAGTGGTCTGGGGGCCTTTTACCCACTCTGTAGTTGGTTTGAGTCTTAAACCAACATCACTTTATCTGTTTTGCCCTTGTCCTTTTTCCCCAACAAGAGAAAGAAGAGCAGTTAAAGCAGTCTGTGCTGCCAACAGCCAAAGGCCACTTTTGCCTGCCCTGGAGATCCAGGCATCTGCAGCTAGAGGGGAGGTAGGCAGCAGCTGCTAGCAGAAAGTAGCTGCTGATCTGTTCTATTAGCAGTTGTTTCTGATTAATGGCTCTCACTTCTATAAGTAGAAATGGCAGTCTTGTTCTCGTCATGTCATATAGACAACTGTGTTGGCCTTAATTATTGATTCTGGGAGTAAGTGTGAGTGAGTATTTAATTCAGTGCTTCAGAGATAAAAGTAGAAAGGATTTAACACTGAAATATGTAAGGAATATCTTATCTTAGTAGTAGATTCAGCATGTTAGATCTCCTTTGTAAAGCACTGATTGTAATAAAATAGAAATACAATGGATTTTACCAGTGAAAATGTTTCTGACGTTTTTTTGTTTAATGCTTTTTTATTTAAATCTTAGAGGTCACAATGAGTCTGCTGAAGAACAGGTCTCCTATGGTTCCCAGCCTGCAGAAGGTAAGTGTTGCTTCTTAGAGCTATCATAAGTGAATCTCCTGATCAATCCATGAAACTTTAGGTTTATTCAATCCAGGGTTTTTTTTCATGCTAAGTTATTGTGCAAGGGAAAATAATTTTAAAAGTAATTCCAGTTAGTTACAGCATTCTAATTCATGTAACTCATGTAACTGTGATCAGAAAGGCTTGCAGCATCTTTTTTCTCTAGTAACTCCTGGTATGACTTGGTTTTTGGTTGATAGGACACAGTGCTTCTATCACAGTCTCTTCATGCTTTTTCTGGTTTTCTGCAGAAATACAGGTGCACTGAGTTTAGCTACAGAATAAAGGGTAACATAGATATATATATTGTTAACAGTTCTCTGCTGTGCATAAGTTCTGATATCTATGTGGTTTTCTTTTATCTTGCTACAAAGTGTTTTTTTTAAATATTTGCTTTTGAAATATAAAGTTTATGAAAATATGGCATTTTTTTCCTCATTCTTTTTGAATTGTCTGAGTAATGATAATGATAATGGTGATAATGATAATGATATGATAAGGTGATAATGATTAAAGCTAGTAATTACATTGCTGATGATCATCAGTTTTCAAATTAATTTTATTTACTTGTCTTTTCAAATAAGATAACAATTCCTAAAGGGTTGCTGTTCTATAAAGTTTTATTTGTAACAATAAGAGAGTAGAACAAAAACTCCTGTAAAATGAATCCTCAAGGTGATTGTTCCTTGCTGAATAATGAAACTGCTACAAACTTAAGATTTTATTTTATTAACTGTAGGTGCTGTAAAGCAGTCCTTAGTGAGTGTACCTGGAATGTCCTCTGGAACAGTTCTTGGTGCTGGAAGTATAGGAACTGAAATTGCAAATGAAATATTAGAATTACAAAGGTAATAAACACTTTATATCATACGGTAGGGTTTTAAGTAAAGATGGAGAATGGGGATGGATATGTGATTACGTGGGGGCTGTTCAAGTTTCATTTTTATTGCATACATTAAATATGTTTTGGTTGAGTAATGGCATTTATGGTACAAATTATAAGATAATCTCAGATAATTAATCTCATATAATAATAACATTAATATAATAATAATAATCTCATATAAATAATCTCATTATAAGTTACTTCATGTGCGGCCATACACATCACTGGTCTTGATAAATAGTTTTGTTCTGGAGATGCAATAACGGAAGAATTGTGTAACTACATTTTCAGAAGTATTACTGTAATGCTCCTTTGTTTGAAATTAAAGTGAGTAGATAAAACATTAGGGAATGGAAATTTATTTGCCTGTGAGTGGTCGCTATATTTTGCTCATAGCTTCACTCTGCAAACAGAGATTTCCTTGAAACAGTACCCAGTGGAGTGCTTTCATAGCCTGTTTTGTCCCTTCCTGATTGTCCTGAATACAGACTGAAGTAATAGCTCAATTGCTCCCCAGTACCCAGCTGTAGATTTAAAAAATATGACTGCACCATTCTAAATGGAAATCCATGCCAAAGTCAAGCTGTTAATTGAAGACTCAGCCTTCTAAAATTAACTTGTTTCACAGCGTGCCAAATGAATTCCAAAGGAAGAAACATAATTTTAATGTGAAAATATTCTGTATCTTTAGTATTTTGCATCCACTTTGGTGCCTGTTTTTGCTTATGGACAAAGAGGTTTTAGTATCAATTTGCACTATATCAGCATTTGTTATTGAAGAACAATTTTAGAAAGTCCTTGAGCCAGCTAATTCTAGGGCTTTGGGGATCTACATGCCCAGCTCTTCCAGGAATCAAGGCTTCATCAGAAGTTCCAACCACTTTTGTTAAGGTCAGATCTAGCATAGCAGTACTATCATCTTATCAAGATAGGACCAGTCATCTAAATGGTAGCTTTGGCTAACGAAGCCATCCCTCTGATGGTCATTTATTTCCAGGTCCAGGTAAAGAAACTCCAAGAAGTTGTTTATATTTTCAAATGCAATGTATTCCAAGATCTCATGTAATTTTTTCCAGTATCACGTTTGCAACCATGCCTACGGACTGCAATAATATTAAATCTTCCAGTAAGAAGTACACCAGTTTTGTAAACTGTGGTATAAGGAATAGTTTAATATGCCACAGTTTGCAACATAGCAAGCCAAGCCATCTTAGACTTTAGTAGATGTCCAACTTGTCAGCTTATCTGTGAGAATGTTATGGGAGACAGTGTTAAAAATTCACTGAAGTCAAATCTTCCACTAGGAACACCTTTATTCCACCAAGCTAGTCATCTTACTGCAAAAGGCTATGAGGTTGTTTAAGCGTAGTTGGTTCTTCTCATGCTGAATTGCATGATTACATATTATCTCCTCATAATGTGATTCTCTTCTCAGTTGTCTTTTAATCAGAACACAGTATTTTATTGTCTGAAACAGTAAAAACCATGGCCAGAGCTTAAAAATATGATGAGTCAGAGTGGTAGATTTTTCTGACTCTGTTTCCCGTAGTTTGGAATCCCTTTCCAGCAATGAAGTCATGTCTCTTTTCTAGACTAGCCAAATTGCACAGGGACTTGTTCCTTTTGAATGAAACGAAGGAAGGAATAGTTGCATCAGAAGTGATAGGATGAAAGGATTGCTATTAAAAAAAAAAAAAAGAAAAAAATCCATCTGCAGCCTGTTGACAGGTTACTGACATTTATCCATAAAGGAGGAGGAAAAGCACTGACAAAAAATTCCTGTTGATACCTTTGGCATTAAAGAGAAAATGTTACACTTCAGTAATACCATTCTTAATGTCTTTCCATCAGTACCACCTCTCAAGGGAAAGAGCCATTCTATCAAATTTTTGGAAGACCAAAGTAAGTTGGCAGAAGTTCTCATCTCTGATAGTAAAAGTCCAGGCCTGAGCATAGAGCTTATCTTGACACTTACTCTGGAGCTTCTAACATTAGTGTTATATTCTTGGTTTAGATCCCCTGACTTTTGTGAACCATGTGAGCAGAGTTAGACGAAAGAAGTTAACACCAGCTCTTCTTTATTAAGTAATTATGTGACTATGGACGTAATCCAATAGAATGCATATAATATCTGAATTTCCTCTCCCATTTCTTAATGTCCATGAGACACAGATGACTTCAGAACTGTGCGTTAAGCACGACCAAGTTAAAAAGAACATCAGGTCTATATCTACACCTCTATTTATGAGCATATCCTAATTGGTTTAGCATCTGAGGAATGATTGCTTCAGTTACAGCAATGCTAAAAGTTATTCAATCTGATCTTCCTGTCCCAGCATTTAGAGACACCAGTGCAACTTACCAAATTGCACATTGGATTTTGGAATGTAGAGAATTAATAGATATTCTGCTCAAGCAACTACACTTACTTTAGACAGGCTGTTTATTCACTCGCTTCCCACCTTTTGTCCTTTAGCACATTTTGTATCTGAGGATGTGATGTAAACTGGAGCATTCAAAGTGCCCCACTTCTGTAGCCTTGTCCCTTGGGAATCAGGAAGAGCAGGTGGAGATGGGAACAAAGACCTAAAAGGCCCTGGTACAACATTTCCAATGTTATTTTCATATCTGGCATGTTTGGTAAGGGAGGATGAGAGGATGTGTTGTTAGTTTTCCCTCCACCATTTAGCAGAACTTGCTTACATTGTCTATATTTGGTGTGTATTGAAAAAATATTTATTCCAGTATGCATAAATGAAACCTTGTACTCTTTGGTCTGTCAGTGTTAATGAATGAAGAAAAAAGAAACACATGCTCAAGTAATTAAGACCAATGGACTTCAATGATCTCTTGTATTTTTGCATTATCAAAACTAGAGCAAGAGAATTTAGAATCTTCAGGAGAATTTATGACAACGCCTTGGTTTAGCTGGCTCATACTTCATCACTGGCGAGGACAGATCTAGCGGGTTCTGCAGCAGGCTGTTTTTCATTTCATGATCAGTGCGACTTGGTAAATTGGTAAATCAACTGTACATATAATTTTAGGTTGCATTCTTCACCGCCTGGGGAGTTAAGTCCATCACATCTCTTGAGAAAGTCACCATCTCCAGCTTTAACTGTAAACTGCAGCAATGTGAGTATGTCACTCTCTGTGAAAAACTGAGAGGTTACTGTCAAAAAAGCCCATGTTTAAACCAGTTACACTGGCTTGTGTTTTTGTGAGAGAATGTGTTAGGTATTGCCAGCTTCATGGCAGCTGTGAAAATTTATTTTGTAAGACACGTGACAGCAGCAGAAATGCCAACTTTAGTTACTGGGACATCACTTCAAGCCTCAAGGGGCCATTCTCTGAAGCTAAGAGGACTGCAGTCACTATTCAGTGACTAGGATCTTTGCTGAAACTATCGGTATGCTTAATTTGATGAATGTGATTCACATAATAAGGACTCTTCTGAACTTTGTATTGCCTTAAAACTTTTGCTAAGTGGTCATCAAAGAGTAAAAGTGTTTCTTACCTGCTTGAGTTCAGATTGACAACCTAAGTTAAACACCAGTTCTTGCTTTTTCTCAAAAGTTTTTTCTCTACTTTAACCTTTGTGTTCCTGAAGACCCTTTAAAAATGCATGCTGCGTGTTCCCAGTTCTTGAATGTTTAAAAATTTCACTTAGAAATTACTCCAGTGGTCTTCTGAAAAAATAGAGTGCATTGTTTTGTTAATCTATCAGAGTTACTGGCTAAAGCTATGAATGAAATATTTTTTTACCTAAGTGCATTGTGTGTCATTGTTAGTATATTGTGCACTGTATGAACAAACATCTGCACTTCTTTGAATGTAAATTTCTTTCCATTTAAAGCCATTCTGTCCTTCTATTGCTCTTTCAGTGCATAACAGTACTGTTCTGTATTAAGGATTGTTTTGGCTTTCTCTTATTTTTTTTTATGTGGCTTTCTCTTCTTTTTCTGATGCTCAGTTTACCCCTTCCGTACTTCAGGTCTCTCTTCCTAAGACTTAGTTGACATACATGTACTGAACTTTTTCTGGCATGCAGCATCTCATCAGAAGGATAACTTAGTTGTATTCATTGAAGATGTTCCTTTGTTCTGTGCTGCTTGATTTAAAATGCTTTGGTAAAGCATTTCAACTTCATTATAATTTCCTAACAGACTGACACAAGACAGGCAACCCAAGAAATCTGTTCTGCTAAATAGTATACATGTCCTATGTGAAACAAATGGAAAGATATTTTTTTGCTGGTATATTTGTATTTGGATGACTTCCACCATCCCTATGGTAACAAGATGGAAATTAATAATAGAAAATACTCAAGTTCATGATTCATATAGCATAATGCACATAACATATAGAAGATATGTGGGTTTTTATCTTTTAGCAAGAATGTGTCAATATTGACATAGATTGATGTCACTGGGAATTTGTAGTTGACAGTACTAGACATGGAAATTGTATACTAGAGCATCTTGTTGTGCTGGATTTATTTACTGATTGTTCAGTTAAGCACTCAATAGGGCAGATGCCAAAACTGTGAAGTACCTTTGAAGATATGTAAGTATCACCTTTCATTTAAGCAAAGGCTGAGGCGGTGTGTACTCTAGTTAAAAAAAAATAAATTAAAATATATAAATTAAATAAATAAAAGACTTTAATATGTGATAGGTCTGCCTTGATGCAAATCTTTTATTAACTCTTATTTAGTTCTTTATGCATTGGCAGCTATTTAAGTTATTCAATAATAATATTTTAATTTTAATAATACATTACTACTACTTCAGTAATGTAATAATTATGGTTAAATTTAGAATTTAATTCTACTACTTCTGTTCTTTCAGGTGCCGAATAAAGAGTTGATTCAGTTATGTCCTTCAGAAGCAGAAGTTCTGGAGACTTCAGAACAAAACCAAGGTGCTATTCCATTTCCCAGTAATGAGCCCCTCCTCGGTAAGATTTACTTGTCTTTGGCTGTAGAAGAAGACATTTATAATAATTCTGTACTTTTCAGTGCTCTAGTATACAAACATGTAGAAATTATAAAATTTCGAGAGATCGTCAGTATCTGTCTTAAGATGAGGGGACTCTTAATAGAGATCCCGTTGTCTTATAGCTCTCCTCCAGCTGAGCTATGATCTTCAAGTAAGGAATTGAAAGAGCATTCATTCAAGATAGGCAAGGCAGCATAGTAGGAACTATGGAACACCTTTCTGCTTCAGTGGCATGAACTTTACTGCGTGGATAAAGAGTTTCAGTAGCTAGCCTTTGACTGTCTGCATACAGCCATTATTTCTATTATTATTATTTATTTATTTATTTATTTTTTAAACATTTACTGTACACCTTTGCCTGAACTTCAGAGAAAGATGCTGTGTGAAAACAAATCTGTTGGGAGAGTTGATGTATTATTCATGCTTTGTACAGCATACATAAATGTTTCAATGATTTTTAGGTGGTAATTCGCAGCTGGACTTTGCAATATGTGAAAATGATGACACTGCCATGACAGCTCTTATGAATTACTTGGAGGCCGATGGAGGACTTGGGGATCCAGCTGAACTCAGTGATATACAATGGGCTCTCTAGTTTTGCTTTTTGGAATGAGAAGGAATTTAAAATCCTTAATGCACAACAACCGAACATCCTCAGTACTGTATTTTTTTTAATGTTTCATTTGAATTCCTATGTACTATCAATATATTTTTAAAGACTGAAGCCTTGTTCACAGAGACAGTTTCTGCTGCAACTATGGAAAATGCAATATGTTTTTTTCACAATGGGAACTTTGAAATTTTAATACTGAACTATCTGTAACTGGAATGCTTATATTTTTTCTAAGAAGCTTTAACCAAAAGGTCTGTACAATATACAGAAATATTTTTCTTAGTTTTAACACTTAAACTTTTATTTATTTTTTGCTTCAAATGGGACAATTTGATAATCTATATCACTTTCTCTAGAACCTGGTGTACTTAGAATCTAAAAATATTTATAACTCTTACATTTCATGGTAAATCTGATATGCACACACTACAGTTTTAAAATCAGGTATCGTAATTCCTAAATGATGCAGTTTTTGATTCCTTGTTCTTTTCAAAAATGCAATTTTTGTAGTCAAAAGTGAAAACAAAGCTTATACTTCTGGGATCATGGATTATAATTATATTGTCATTCCAATCAGAAGAGAAGGTTTTAAGAAAAATCGTTTTGGTCATTTCTCCAGTACACAAACATGATAAGGATATGAGGAAAGAGAAACAAAATCATATTTGTTATGTTGTATTATTTCTGATGTATTATTAGAGGAACAGCGCGTAGAACCTAAGAAAAGTAACACTATACCTGTAATAAAGCATTTTGGTTTTATCGCAGATTATTTACTAACTAGAGAAGTTTGGATAGATTGTCTTAGTTCCAGAATGAGGATAGCACTATTAGTGAAAAATGTTAAAATTCTGTTGTATCCTTTGTAGTATTTCTGTTTGGGGAGATTAGGGTGATTCTCTATTTCTGGAGTCTGTGACTTTTTAAAAAACTTGTGTAATGTAGTGCTATATAAAATGGTCTTCTTTTGGGAGACAGCTTTTCTAAGACCTGTATCCCAGTTACAGCAGATTACTCAAGAACATGGCATTTAATAGAGTGCATTAAAACAATATAGCATAAATATATAAAATTGATTTTTTATTTCTGATATTAAATGTATAGACAAGTTTGTGTGTTATATATCATAAAAACATAGATTTTCTTAAAGCTTTTGTTTAAGTTCACGTAATGAAAGGAAAGCACTGAAAGGCATTTGATATTTGTGCATCTTTGTTTAATACAAATATGAAAACTTAACCATAGGCACCACCGTAAGCACTGTCACATTTGTTTGGAGTTTAAAGGTGGGAGGCAGGTGGCCCTTTCAGATCTTACAAAGGCAGAATGAAGTGTGAACAAATAGATGGCTTCTCTCTAAGCAGCCGCCAGATGTCATGCTTCTACTGTAGGAAGCCGCCTTTCCATGAATGAATACACAATTTGTCAGCGCTGACTTGCTACGCTTTGACAGAGCAGCCTTATATCTTATAGATATGAATTCTTTCAGAAATGATGAATTTTTGGTGACATCTTGTCTGTGTTTTCTAGAATGGTTTGTTGGTTTAATTTTTTGTTTTCTTTTTTATTGTCTGCAATTATTTTGCACTGACCCTGCATGTGACTTCCTGCATTCACAGTTTTCTGAAGACCTGGGGCCAAAACTACCTGTTCTTTAGCTTTATTGGAATAAACTGTTTTGTTTCTTCACAGAAAAATAATTTGGGGCTGTATCATGCAGCAAAGTGGGGGAAAAAAGAACAACAACACAGGTGTTTTCTAATAATTGTTAGACTTGTATTTGTACTAATAGTAAACTCAGAATTTAAAGTTTTGCCATTGTGAAATGTGTTGGTTTGTTTTGTTTTTTTTTATGATTTTGACCATTGAGGTAAATATAAATTCTAAATAAAACAAGAAGTGCTGCGGCCGAGAGAGAAATAAGTAAGTAAATGACTTACAGAGTCTCTGTAGCGTGGTTTCTTTCTTAACTGATTAGTTCGAAAATGGTGCAGATGTTGTTATTGAAGGAACATATTAATTCTTCCACAAGCTTTATATGATCTGTCAGAGTTAAGACACTGTTTTGGAACGTTATTGCATTTCCCTGGAATTCTAGGAAGTAATCAGCTGGAAAGTTTTGTGTCACATAGGATTTTTCTGAAGGCAACCATTTTGTTCTCCGTCCGAGATGAGAATAATTGTATTCTGCACAAATATGGAGGTCGTGGAGATATTTGTGGATGTCGGTTCTTGCAGCTTAAAAGCTGTAAAGCCATATTTCAGAACAGCGCTGTTAATAGATCCAAGGAAAGGTAAGTGGGGAAGTGGAATGAACTGCTGAGGGACAGCTCGTGCTGCTGCACTACAGTGTTCTAGCAGATTCATCTCGATAGCTCCTCTTTTCTGTGGCACAGGGCTGTCATAACTAAGTTAAGAGACTTCCCGTCTTCCTTGTGTGGAAGAGGTAGGCTTCCTGGGGCATGTCAAGAGTTCTCGTGTCCCTGGGAAGCAAAAAAGCAGTTTCACTAATACAGTTCATGTCTGTACAGCACTTTTTATAGGAGGTCCTGGGGAACTGCTGCCAAACTGAGTTAGTCTACTATTTTTTTCTTTTAAAGGATGTTTAAGGGTCCTAAGAGAGGTGCATGTATGTGTCAGCTTCTATTTTACTTCATTAAATGAGGGAAATGGAGATGAAGTAGCTTGGAGTGTCTGATTTATTGAAGGATGCATTTGCATGTATGGGCAGTTACTACAAACAACTTATCCTTCAGTTGTTCTTATGCTGAAAATTCTAGAAATAAACACACAATCTTCGGCAATCATAAAAAAGGTAGAAGAAAAACTTTTTTTGTAGAAAAAATCCTGCTTCTTGTTTGTTGCTGCGATAGAGCTGCCCCTGTTTGGGAAGTAGGTGTTTGCTTCCGCAGCATTGGCCAGATCTCAGGAGTGCATGACCTGACATCAGTGGCGTGTCCTGCAGAATCTAGAGAACTTAGGCACAACTGGGAGAAAATTAAGGAATCAGTGGGCTCTTCTGTAGCTATAAAGTGTATCAATGTGTTTCTAAAAAAAAAGACTGAAGAGAACAGCAGAACTTTGAATACTACAGCATTTCAGCTAATTTGTAGTGATTTTAAACAAGTCTAACTTCAAAGACTGCTTCTTTCATAAATCTCACAGGTGAGGCTAAGCTGTAGAAGACTGGGGCTTTAATGTTTACAAAAGAAACCTTAGAGTGAACTGATATAAATTCTTCAACCAGAGTGGTTCCATGCTTAGATTTTGTGTTGTCAAAATGGGATAATAAGCAGATTGGTTTCTTGATCACTCATACTTTGAGCACATCTGATTTGCCAGGCCTTTTAAGAATACCTCTTTCTTGGAGACAGATAATGCTTTTGTTATTATTGTTAAAGGGATGGTAAATCTCTTGTTTTTCAAACAAACAACAGAAACAAAAATGCCGTGCCAAACAAGGCAGGTGAACTTAGCATTGTGCCAGCAAGATACTGTCCCATGCAGAACACTTGTGCTGAACAAATGAGTTCTGTGGGGCACAGGGCTGGCTGGGCTTCATCCTGTGTGGGGCAGGAGAGAGGCTGTGGTGGGTAGGGCTGCCCTGTTCTGGGAGCAGCCATAGGCACCAGCTAACTCCTAAAGAAAATGAAGAATAGGAAAAGCACCGCGACAGCTTTAAGTGCTTTCAGCTTGGAGGATTTCCTCAGCTTCACTTTGGTGCCTTTTTGGCAAATCCGAAGGGATGCATTTCAAGTATGTCTATTTGCACTACTTGCACTGAGCCTGGGGAAACATCCTCGCTATTGCAGGAAGAGAGGAAGAGCTGCTCGTATCTGTTTTGGCTCCTGTTAGCTTCATTTTTGGATTACTAGTTCATTTTTGGGTCATTTCCTCTTGTTCTGCAAGTGACAGCAAACAGTTGTGTCTCTTCTCCTGTCTCTGTGCTGTGTCTCTCATGACTTCTTAGGGTTTTATGACAGTACCCCTTTATGAACCAACAGCTTTCAATCTTAAATCAGTTATTTGGAGCTGCCTTGCTGGTTGTTTATTACAATAATTACAGCAAGTTCAGTTGTCTTTGCAAAAAACAACGTGTATTTAGTTTGTTATAACCTTTGGGACATTTTATATCCTAGTTCTGGAAGGAACATCGAGTTTCCAATATAAAAACATGTGTATTTCAGAAATCAGAGGTCATTATTTCAGAGTTCTTACAGTTGTTTTGGTGGAAAGCCATGGGAAAGAGTCCAGTGTCGAGAGAGAGTGTAAATAAACAAAAAGATCAAATGAAGATTCACATAGAGTTATGGGGGGGGGGAAGGCAGCAGACAGAACAACCACTTCCATAAATAATCAAAAATGTGATTTTCTACATGCTGCAGGCAAGGGACGTGTATGGCTGGGGCTGTGGGATGGGATCTCCATGGCTGCAATAAAGCAGAGGAGGCTGGGTTGTTGGTTCTTCCGTCTCCATCTTGGTTATATTTAACCTTTGTTTACTGATTCTGGTAAGCTTTCTTATCGGAATCACTTTAATGTTGTTTCAGCTTTTGTTGATAAGCATAAGGGGTGGTTACTTTAAAAAATGTTGAAGAGGATTATTGGTAGCAGTCCAAGGGGAAAATATTCTGAAGTACCAGGCTGGACTTTTGTCTCCTGTAGGAGTAAAAATCGGTTTCACTGAGTCCTCAAACCTATTGCACTCATCCATCCTGAGTTGCATTTTTGTAATTATTGATTTGGGGTTTCTGGGATTATCTGATAACAGAAACGGTGCCTTATCAGTCTGAAAAGAGCCAGGAGCTGAGCTGGTTGAACCTTGTGCTCCTGGAGCAGTTTGTTAGTGTTACAAAGGGGACCCTTTTAGAAGGGGTGGGAAATTAGCACTTCTGGCTCCCTCAGCTCCTCTTGCTGCCCTCAGCCTGGTGCTGGTGCCTTGCTTAGGAGAGCCTTAACTCAGGGTTATGGGGAACAAGGTGCACAGAAGTGAGATTTGCTGAGACATTTGCTAATCCTGACGACTGTTCCACTGTAACAAATGCAGAGTCACAATTGTTCAGAGTTTGGGAGACAGAACTTCCAGTCTCTGGAATCCCATTACCCAGTAATGGGATTTTCATGGGGAGGGGAGTTTTTCATCATCACAGAACTTCTAACCTGTACTTGATACTGCTAGTTCAATCACGTGTATCACGAAGTAACATGTCACTGCTGCAGGAACTGGGCACGTGCTATAGGGGATGATGGGATTGTACTTTCCTCCTCAGTGATGAGATGTTAACAGCTAATTTTAATTTGGGCACTGCTATGCAAGAAAATTTGTGGGCACTTCTGTCTGTAATTAGGTGAAGTATGGTGCAATCTTGTGTATGCCATTGGGTGGTAAAGCTGTTCCTTGCAGTGAAACAACCTGGGAGACTTCATACAACCCTTGAAAGAACTATAATGAGCAGAGACTTATTTGTTCTTTGTGACTTTGTTTCTTCTGAAAGTTGTTTCACTGAGAATGGAGACTCAAGCTTGTAGGATTTTTACTTTGTCTGAAGTGGTCTTCAGCATTTTCACTGATTTATACAAGCAGCGTCTGAGTGCAAATTTGATTCCACAACAGTCAGCAAGTTTCTTTGCCTTTGGCTTCAGCATGACCAGGATCAATATTAAGAGTAATTGCAGTGTGACTGTTAAAACTGAAGTTCTAAGTAGAAGAATTGGCTGAGCCTAAATCCTTTCTACAGCCAGCCTTCTATTCTTTTGCTGCAGTTAATGTTGGATAGATATATGGATCTTATATGCGTAAATAGGTATCTACAAGATATATAAACAGACATATGCGTGTTTAATTCATATATGCTGCAGATGAGCTCATCGTAGCAGAACTTTATCACTTATAGATCACTTATATAGTGGTCTATCTTTTAATGGGAGCAAACTTGGTAAATGTTGCTGTATTTCAGGAATTGGTAGAGTGAAGCCTTGTGCAGCTGTTCATAGCTAAGAAGGGAAACCATGTGCAGTACTGTTCATGTCATGCACTCAACGTCAGTGCCACAGTTAATCACCTGGAAAGCAAGTTCTGTCTAAAGGCAGGTAGAATATTTCTGCCAAAATAACAAAATAAGCTCACGTTTCATGTAATTTAGTTGATACAAAGAGGTTCTTTGATATTTCTGCAGAGGATGCAGTGTGCTTCAGCTCTCTTGGGGTTGCGTGCCTTTTTATGGATACTTTTTAAATTGCATTTCAGCATCTTGCTGCAAGTTCAGGTCCAAATCTAGTTACAACATGCCGATGCCAACTGTCTGTTTTCAAATTAAAGTAAAAGGTTTTTAAAATCTCAGGCACAAATTATTATACAGTCTTAATCATGTTTATTATCATCTCTCCCTCCAACTTGATCATTGGCTGAAAAACTGCAGTCCTTGGTAGCTTCTCAGGAGCTGTAAATAATAAGAGGTTCATTTTATGAGCTTTGAGACAGTAGCTTAAAATTGACTGCCTGTTTGATTTTCAGCTAGGAAATTTTGTGCAAGTGCTTTAGAAATAGCTGCAGAGCGTGAAGAAATGCTGGGTCTTGTTGCTGTTGGGAGTTTGTTGGCTTTTAGTTTTGAAAAAGGTTTAGTTATTTCCTGCAGAAGGGTCCCTGCTTTAACAGTACTGCCAATTGTGGGATAGCACTGTGCTCTCTTGAGAGATTGCAGTGCTGGTCCTGAGCAGGCTGCTTTGTATAGGGTACAGTGCTGAGTGAATCCTGGATGTCACCTAATTATGAAGATAGAGGAGCTTGCAGGACTGACATAATTGGCGTGTCTCCCTCCACCTCACTCCAGGGCCAGCCTGGGCACTGCTGCACACCACTGTTCAGAAGAGTCTAAACTTTGCCCCAGAGCTTCGTGTCACACTTCTATGCACTTCTGTGTAAGTAGCTTTCTTCACAGGCCTAGCTCTGTTCTGAATTAGCCATGTGTTTAAATAACTGTTTGCACTTGGAGCATATAAGGTAGAATTAAACTCCACAAATTAAATTGCCTCTTTGGTTGGAGGCTGAGTGAAAGTTTTAACAGCCAAAAGAGGGGG
>JAPSGF010000041.1:3791512-3825780 GCA_035772895.1 Perdix hodgsoniae
AGAGAAAAATAGGAAAAAGAACCAAAACAGGTAAAGCCACGGGAAAAATAACTTTAAAAATAATAAAAATAATGTTTTAGCAAAGGCTGGGCAGCATCAGAATTGCATTGAGATATTGGTAAAATTGAATTTTAAAATGACAGAAGTGATCTGCGCCTCAGTTTTAAACCTCGCTAGATTTTCAGTGCAACAGCATTAGTTAAATTTTAGTTAAATTTGTCTTAAAGAAATGCTTACGTTCATTAACATCAGAACAGGTATGGATAGCATTTTCTTGTGACAGTGTTTCAGTAAGCTGACAGATCACCACGTTCTTTGTGCATCAGAGACAACCTACCTCAGAAGGCATTTGCTGAAACTTCAGAGCAAATGCAAACAGTAAGGAGTGGCTGAGCAAAAGCCTCTAGTATGGAAATAGGAAACTTGGCAGAAGAACAAAACCAGGACAAACGTGAATTCAGCCATGGTTTAGCTTAAGCGAAGCCATACATAAATAGCTGTGAACTTTACCAGGCAGATGTGACTTCCCTTTTGTATGCTCAGAATCCCACTTTGAGACTTTTTAATTTTGCCTCTTAGTTCTCAATGTTCTAGTTGTTACTGCTGTGTATTTTTAGCAATTAAATTAACTTACTTTCCTACAGCCTATAAAAGGAAATGAAAACACTTTCCAGTCCTGCCCGTTGCAACTCATGCCACTAGAAGAAAGATCCACAAGGCCAAAATGGGAATAGAGAAGGGAGCACAATTCTCTGCATTGCTGTTACAAATGGGAGTTTCCTGACATGACCGCAGGACCCTTCATCGGGCTTAAGGTGAAGGCTGACCAGTCTGTGCTGAAGTTGCTCTTTTTTAAGTAGATGAGATCAATACATACTCCTAAATTGTAATGAAAATCAAGAATAATTATGAGTTGGGGTTTGCATCACCTTCACTGTGTACTCTTCTCTCCTTCAGCCTTTGGGCAAAAGAGGAGCAAGTTTGGTTCCCTGCTTGTATTGATTTGGTTGATCAGTACCCTGGCAGAATTACACTGTTTAAGTGCTGAGAAGACTAATTAGAACATCAAGTCTGAAACCCTGTGAGGATATCATAGATGTCGCTGCTGGGGGGAGCTCACTGACTCCCATAGTTCTGGAAGGGGGGTGGGATCTCATATAATAATCCTTTACTAATGCTAAATTAATATGGATTAATAATGTCACCCATTAAACTTAACTGTTTCAAGGACTGGCTCAACATGAGGTAAAAAATACACATTTGTGTCCTTTAGGCCATTGGTGTCCTATCTTTTTGCCTGTCTGGGCCACATTGAGCAAACAGGAAATCCAGTGAAAATGGAGACACAAATATACAAAAAAATTGATGGTACTTTTCTTGAACTCTTGAACGCTATCCTCAATCCCTTTATCAAAAGGAAAAGCTGAGCTGCATATTTTTTTTTTGCTATTCACTGGACTGTGCTTAGTCAGTGTATCAAAATGCATCCACAACTTAAGTTTGCTATAATTTATGTTTCTTTTCAAACATCGTTATGTTTGGAAACAGCACAGATAAATTGATCTTCACCTTGAAGACAGATGTTTAACTCATTTAAATGAGTGGTGAAATCCACCAAAAGTGCTAAATCTGTGATCCATTTTTCATCCTTATGCTCTGGCACAGATATTCCTTTGGATTCCATAAACGGCTTGATTTTATTTTGCAAATCATAAAATCTTTTTAGCATTTTGCTCAAACTTAGCTGCCAGCTTCTGGCTTCAGAAAAGTGAGTTATGTCCACATAGTCAGTATCTGCTGGAATTGACAATGACTCTTGGATTTTATGAAATTCACAGCTTTATCAATTCATCATAGAATCTTTAAGGTTGGAAAAGAACTCTAAGATCGTGTAGTCTAATTGTCCACATACCAGCAATGTTGCCCATTAAACTATGCTCCTTAATACCTCCTCTACCTGTTTCTTGAACTCTTCCAGAGCTGGTGACTTCACCACCTCACTGGGCAGCCCGTTCGAGCATCTGACCACTCTGGGAATCTTTCCCCAATATCCAACCAGAACCTCCACTGGCACAACTTGAGGACATTCCCTCTCATCCTGTCACTAGTTAGAAGGGAGAAGAGTCTGACCCCCACCTTGCAACAACCTCCTTTCAGGGAGTTGTGCAGAGCAGCAAGGTCTCTCCTGAGCCTTCTCTCCTCTGGACTCAACAATCCCAGCTCCCTCAGCCACTCTCCATAAGATTTGTGCTCCAGACCCCTCACCAGCTTAGCTGTCCTTCTCTAGACACGTTCCAGGGCCTCAATGTCGTTCTTGTAGTGAGGGTCTCAAAACTGAATACAGTACATGAGGTGTGGCCTCACCAGGGCCGAGTACAGGGGGATGGTTGCCTCCCTGCTCCTGCTGGCTGCACTCTGTTTCTAATACAAGCCAGGATGTCATTGGCTTCGTGGCCACCGGGGCACACTGCTGGCTCATGTTCAGCTGAGTGTTGACCAACACCCCCAAGTCTTTTTCATCTTCATGGTCTGTAGCATTGCCTGGCGCTGTTGAGATTAGAGTGCAAGACCTGGCACTTGGTCTCATTGAACTTCATCCCATTGGCCTGCTATCCAGCCTGTCCAGATCCTTCTGAAGTGCCTTTCTACCCTTAGGCAAATCAACACTTCCTTCTATCTTGGGGTTACCTAGGAAGTTATTGAGGGTGGACTCAGTCCTCTTGTCCACATCAGCAATGAAGATATTAAACAGGACAGGCCCCAGTACCAACCCCTGGGGAATGTGGTGGTGGTGGGAAGGTGGTGGCCACATTGCAAACTGTGCCAGTCTGCAGATTGGGCATGCTTGCTTTAGCCACTACCTCACAGAAGTAGAAACTTGGCTTTGGACATCAAATGACCTTGTCCTCGGGCTTCTAGCTCACAGATTGTTTCCCACTGTATTGCTTCCCCATATGGCTCAGTTTGGAGGCAGAGATATTTCTTCAGCTGAGGAGGATGCATCAGATTCCCCCCGTGTTTTCTTGGTTGCTTCACCAAGCTTGCAGGCCTGGGTTATGCTCTAGCACCTGTTGTGATCATACTTGTTTTGTAGGATGTATCTACACCTCAGGTACTGGGTGACAGTACTCACTAGTTATGGTCCTTGCAAATTTAGAAGGCTTGCAGTTTGTTATCAAAGGACAATGTGCAGGTGAAGGATGTTAGTAATGCTTAGTCCAGCCTCCAGATAGAGGGGGGTTTATAATGGCAAGCAGGCAACAGAAAATGCTGGGCTGAGATGAAAGAAACTAGGGAAACTGTTGGGACCGTATTTCCTCTTATTTCAAAGCCAGACAGGATCTAAAGCCAAAGTCAACCTCTTCGCTGTTTTCAGTGGCTTAATGAGGCTGAGAGCATCAGCCACAAGAAACTGTACTGCTCACAAAGTTCTGTGCTTTTGCCAGAGGGAGCCAGTGCGGTGTATCCTGCGTGCAGTAGCTTTGTTTCTTGGATGGACTGCAGCACTTCACTATCAGTGTCTAGAACTTCATTTGCCCTCAATTCTTTGTCCTCAGCCTCACAAGACCTAGAGCCGGCTTCTTTAGAAACAGTACTGAATGTATTCAAAGATGTGCACTGATGCAGAAGTTTTTGTAAACCCATAAAAAAGAAGGAAAATAGCAGAAAGTGCTTCTATCGCTCTATTTTTATCCTACCTTACATTGCATATAGAAGGATACTGAATTCAGCAAACATTTAAACACCTAGCCAATGCCTGGGATAGCTGCATAGACTGCTGCTGTTTTGCTGCAGGCAGCCTGTGTGACCTTTGGAATTCACTGCTACCAGTGAAATCAAGGCTCAACGTTCTCCACGTTTCGAAGGCCTTTTTTGGAGAATAATTGCTTGACTGTTATGGTATGAGGGTTCATAAAGTACAAAATGAATAGGGGCACTAGATGTTTGTGATACTCTGCTGGTTTTCCAAGGGAAGCAGTGCATATGGAGACTTAATAATTGCCAAAAATGTAATTATTGTCAAGCTAGAGGCTACATTTATAAGCAAAGTATAGACTATTTTGTTACTGCCATATCAATGTAAAGAAATTGATTTCATAGCCAGGAATAGGATGGGATGGAAAGTTCTTGCTAATTTGTTAATGAGTTATACCACATGTTATACCATGTGTTAAAGCCACAAAAAGGAACATTGGATAACACTGGAGTGGCTGGACTTCAAGTTGAAGCTGATGGTTCTCATTACCTGATGAGGAACATTGCAGCCTTAAAGCAATTGTACAAGTGTAGAGTCACAGAATGGCTTGGGTTCGATGGGACCTTAAAAGCCACCTGTTCTCAACTCTCTGCTGCGGGCAGGGCTGCCACCCAGCAGCTCAGGCTGCCCAGAGCCCCATCCAGCCTGGCTCTGAACATCTCCAGTGGTGGGGCACCCACAGTTCCTCTGGGCAGCCTGTGTCAGGGCCTCACTGCCCTCTGAGTGAAGAACTTCCTCCTTGCATCTAATCTAAATCTCCCTTCCTAATGATTTTCTTAGTAACTCTTCTGTAACTATAGCAGAATAGGCATGATGAACCAAACCTGAGCTGCGTGTCAGAAACTGCACTTGCAAGCAGAAACAGAGTTTTTCAGCTTGATTAATTAAAGTATAATCAATAGCTGGGACACAGCTGTTGGCTAGGAGGCGAGCATATGGAGTTGGGCTGTGATTGTCTGAAGGAAATATGAAGTTGTGCGCACATTAGCCGTACGCTTCTGTTACAGCAATTGCTGTTTATATTTAAAACTTGTCAGATTGACTGTAAGCCTAATTGTGACTTGATGTTTTTAAGGGTTTGGAAAAATGGCAAGTTAAGATGAGCTTTGTGCTAAAAGTGAGCACAGTGCAGTGCTGCTATCTATAGTATTTCCTGTCTCACAATAGTCCACCCAGCTGCCTTCCATATAGCCGCATGCTCAGTCCCAAATAATGATGCACAGAAGATGTAATTCTGCAGTGCAGCACAGTGCTGATGACAGCTGTGGATTCACTATCTCTGCACATTAATGAAGGCTACAGAGGTGTCTCAGATGCATAAAGATGCACACAAGCCAGTTGCTGGGCTGAGCAGTGCTGTCGCTGATAGTCACCCCAGAGTATTCAGAAGACAAAGACAGCACTCACACTGAGCCAGAAGAAAGTGTTATGGTTTCTCTGAAATTCTACAAAACGTTGGTCCCAGTTACGAGACAGCCTGTGTCATAGAATCATAGAATGAAAGAATGGCCTGGATTGAAAAGGACCACAATGACCATCTATTTCCAGCCCCCCTGCTATGTGCAGGGTCACCAACCACCAGACCAGGCTGCCCAGAGCCGCATCCAGCCTGGCCTTGAATGCCTCCAGGGATGGGGCATCCACAGCCTCCTTGGGCAACCCGTTCCAGTGTGTCACCACCCTCTGTGAAAAGCATCCTCCTGATATCTAACCTGAACCTCCCCTGTCTCAGTTGAAAACCATTCCCTGTTATCCTATCACAATTCAAAAGCTGTGGGAGCAGCTATGGCAGAATTCACTCATTTGCTTCTCTGTCTTATGCAAGTAACACAGGCAGGGAATTCACAAGGAACACACCTGGTTTGAGGACAGCTCCAGCCTCAGAAAAGGAGGTGCAGCAGGAGGCAACCTGAAACCAACATCCACTCCTTCTCCGAGCATCTTCCACTGCTTCCCAACTTTTTTCTTTTAAATTAGATATGTTCTTTGTTCTTTCTGACTTTATGAAAGGTTGATTATGGCACAGAGCAGCCCCCACTAGGGTCCTCTCTTCTGGTCAAAAATCAATGTGCTGTGAAGAGGAGTGCTTGCTACTGCTTGCCTTACCAAGAGTCCCTCCTTCTCCCTGTGTAGCAGCATCCCTCAGCAAGGAGTGAGCATCCCAAAATAAATCTCTCTTGAGGATCAGGTTATTCCATCTACTATTTCATCAGAAAGTTTTCAGATTTTGTCATGGCCTTACGATAAATATTTACCAGACCAAATACGGCAGGAAACTCCTGCCTGATTACACACTTCCCACTGCCGAGGCCAGTCCTGTCCCCACACATGGGCATAGCTAGTCCAGCTAACTTGCCAGTGGTGCCTTGCTGCACTGTTTGGTGGGCACTGTGCACAGCGTGATGTGCTGAGATGTTGTATTATGATAGATGAAAAAATACACCATAGTTTGCCATCTCACAAGATCCAGATTATTTACGCCACGAGTGGATGCATAGGAGCTTGCTTACCACAGGCTTCCTTCTCTTGCTACAGCTCATTTCCTTTCTTCTGGCTCTTTCTGACATGAATTTGAAACAAAAGAAAATTGCCCCTTTTTGAGTCATCCCAGAAATGATGCTTTATACAAGCGGATGCTGAATTTTCTGCCTTCCGGACTACTTGTCTGTTATTCTAAGCTTAGAAGCTGCACCTTTCTTTTGAAACATTAATGATCCAAGGAAAGCAGATAGTTTCCTTCATCGCATGAACGTTATGTGAAATGAATTAAATGAGTCAGGGCTGGGAAAAAAAACACACTGCATTTATTCCTCATTACAAATTCCTTGCTGCATGAGGGGCATCTAAGATAACCGTACGCTGAGCCTGACCCCCAGCTCACAGACACTGGCATGGCCACATGCAATCACTGCAGTCACACCATCTTCCTCGGCATCTGGCCTGACATATTAGCATGTAGATCTGTGATTTAATGGACAGATAAAGACACAGAGCCAGGTAAGTGCCCAGTGAGTGTACATGCAGCAAAACAAGTTATTCTAAACAAAGTTTGTGCTAGCTTAAGTTCAGAAATGTTCCCTCCAGATCTGCCTGCTTTGGCTGCTAACGCTTGCTTTTTAAATGTCATTCTGTGCTGTTTTGACATTTCCCCCACCCCTGCAAGCTACAGAGCTTGTCTAAGAAGCTGGAGGGGCTTTTTTCATGAAGTGGGAGCATTCAAGCAGATAGGCAGAAGAGCTGCAGGGCACCAACAAATAAATGATACCAGCCCTCACTGAACATAATGTGGAGGCAAATTTCAGCTGTCAGAGAGATATGCTTGCTCCTCCTGCTCCATCAGAAGATGTACCTTAGAACACGACACAGCTCTGTGGTGTCCTGGTCTTGCCTCCACAAGATGCTTATGTAGTTTTAAACAGAAAGCGAGTATCTGTGACAGGTGACAGCAAGGGGTGGAAGATAAAGACGAGGAAAAAATGACTGGAGACTGGCATTGCTTAACTTGGCATTTTGCAAATAGGTCAGAATGTTGAAGGCAGAGGGTGTAGAGTGTGTCTGGGTGATATCTGCTATCCCTTTCCTACCAAATAATTGAGTACTCAGCTACACTCCTCCTCACAGACTTTGCAGCTGTGTCAAACTATCGGGCTGTGGTAGGTGTTTCATTCCTAGAGAACCAGCTGCACAATTTGGTCACCTGGGACTCCAGAACCCTCAGGTCAGCGATTTAGACAGCTGGAAGGTTTGGTGGTCTTCATGTCACCTGTGAAACTGCTTTCCTCACTTAGCAGCCCACCACATTCCCTGGTGCTCTGTATTGTCAGATTAGCTGGTGTGGAACTGGCAGGTTTCTCCTGTACATCTTGATCTGCTGGAAGAGATGGCTGCTCCAGGTGCTAAGTGTCCTGCTAAGTGCCCGCCTCTACTGTTTCATGTCCCCAAATACCTCTCTTAGTAAGGATTCACTTGTGGTTTGTGTTCAAAACACCATTCTTGCCTGGGTCCTTCTCTTCATGATGGAAGCGTGCTGCACACTGGCCCAGACTCTGTGAGGGCTGATGATGTACATAGGAAAACACTTTGCACAGCATCTGTTGGAGGAATGGTGCACATTCCCCAGAGATGCATGTAAGCACATCTCCTGCTCTGGAAGTGCCCTAAGCCTCGTTCTCCCTTTTAATTTCCTGCCAGGCTATCTCCTCACCTCATGATCCCATGTGGCAACAGGTGGTGGAGTCTCCTTCGGTCATTTTCACAAAAATATTTTATTGATGCCAGAAGCTCAAGTCATCATTAACACAGATTATTTCCACGTATGAAATTCCAAAAGGCATTGGCAGATGTGTTCGGTCTAGCTTGGGCTACCTGCTTCCCCACCTAAAGCAAATTCTCGCTTAAACAAATCATGAAACTTAAGGCACAGGAGCAGACACAAGCTCAGAGCAGAAGGCAAATTTACTCCCCCCACCCATTTTGGAAATGCCATTGCTACGCTATGGGTTAGATGAGACAAAATTTTTGCAGCTGCCCGAAACTCATCTTGGTTGAAGTCACAGGGTCTATGTCAGTCTCCCCACATGCCTTTGATGTGTGTCCCCCAGCTGATGCAGGAGCTATCAAGCTGCATAATTTTTATGAAAAGCAGGAGTGCAGATTGCCTTAATATTCTCCTATATGTAAAATAAGATATATTTAATTTAAAAATACCACCACATACATAATGCATCTTTGGTAGCTCGCAGCCCATATTGATCACTGTAGGCAATAGGGGTCCTGTGGGCTGGATAACGACGGAGGACATGAAAGTCCTAAGATTTTCAAGTCTCTTTTTTTCCCATTATACTTTATAATAAGAAATGCAGAATAGATTTTATTCTGCTTTACTGAAATGTTCTGATAATCTCCTGTCATCTGGGTGGGGATGTGGGCCTCCTGTGCTGTTAGATAAAATAGGCCATGACTCTATTGCGGTCAGTATGTTACCAGCAGCTCCTTGTTAAATGCCAAATGCTGCCCTTCCAGCATGCAATGGGGAGAATACATGGCACTGGACTGGAGGACTGTAAACAGAGCTGCTTGCTTCTGCAGATCTCTCACCTTGACTAAAGCCTTGCTGAAGTTGCTCTTTTGCTCAGCCTTACCAGTGATGTAGCAGCAGAGTTGGCTGGGGACAGCCACTGTGACCCAGATGATGCAAACCCCCAGGCAGGTGCCTGCGGTAGAGCTTGGATAGAAGTTGGGCCCCAAAACATCCACTGGCTGAACCCTTGCTTAGCATCAGTCAGCAGGGTCAGCCTTCTGGTGCCACCTCAGCAGATATGCAGGTCCTACAAGGAGGGAGGCCCTGACTCCAGGGGGCTGGTAGGCCCTGCCTCCAGCCACATGTGGCCACATCATCTGCCTGGGGACAGCACCCAGGCCCCACAGCCTGGGGCACCATGTTGATGCAGTCCTTGAGCTTTGGACTGGTGGTGCCAAGGGGTGGTTGCCCAGTCCTGACCCAGCTCACAGCCTCGCCTCAGGGCTAAGCAATCTCAGGAGCTGAGCTCTTTACATTATTTTTCTTACATTAATTTTCAGGCTCACTTGAGTTGAAAGTTTTGTTCTGTTGATTTGGTGCTTTTTTTTGCTGGCCTGATGGTCAGCAAGCCCTCTCTGAGGAGGGTACACAGGTGGAGGTGCTGCACAGGCCCAGGTGGCTGGCAGCACTGCTGCACCCTCAGATGCTTCCATGCATGCTGACGGGGTACTTCATTAATGAACCCTCTTGCAGGCACACAGTGTAATGTATACTGTGCCACGTGCCCCCTGTTGTGACTGTCTGAAGGGTTGGGGCTGCTGCAGATAGTGTGTTAAGAACTTATGTATGCATACATTTATTTCACATGTATCATTCTCTCCTAACAGGTACTGTTACTTAAACACATGTGGGTCCTTAAACTAAACATAGGCATGGGCTGCAAAGGGAAGCCAGCCTGAAGTCTACCTGCCCAGTGTAGCGCAAGGCACATCAAACTCAGCTTTCTGTCAAAGGGGGCCCACCGTGACGAAGAAAAACGTTTACCCATCTTCTGCAAGAATGAGGAAACTGAGAATTTACTTGGTGGAGTCGCTGTCGTATATCAGCAGTGTGTGCATGCAGGGTGGAAGAGCAGTGCTGCCAAGTAGCCTGCTAGGTGTCCACACACCACTGCAGCAGCTCACCACTCGGTTCTGAGTGCACACACACATGAAAAACGATTTTCTCCTATAGTATTTACAACCAACTGCTCAGTTACCAACATGCCGTTGACAGGAGAAACAATGGAAAGCTCCTCATAGTGTATTATTCATAAAACCTGACTCATTCAGACAGATCATTTGCAGCTAGTGAACTTGAAGTGATTGCTTCTGACTGCAGTGTCCCTCAAAGCGTGAGGACTGGGAGAGGAGGTGCTGTCATTGCTCCTCTTCATTCACATCTTTTGGGGCTTTAGTTCTCAGTTCGTTTCTTGGCTTTGAATTTTTTGCTGTATTTTTATTTCAGGTTATTCAGCGCGTTCAGCTCCAATATTCTTTCCGCACATGTAGAAAAATTACTGTTATCAAAAGCTGGTTCAGTTCAGCCAGTTCTTGTTCCAGATGTTCAGATGGTAATTCCATCACTTCAGAGATTTTATGTTCCTTTAAAACTTTAACAGCAAATGCTTATGGTTTTCACCTTAGATTTTACGACACTCATCTTTAGAATTATATTGTTTCAATAGCCCATGGAAGAATGTCACAGTTGATTTTAAATAGGCTTATCTCTAAGTAGGGTATTGAATTCCTAATAAGGCCAGTTCAAGTGTTTACATATGTATACGAAAAAGCATGCGAACATACTTTAAAAGAAAACAAGATTTTTCAATGCCATGTAGTCTGAAGTCCTGGTTTCCAGAGATTAAGGGGAACATTTATGTTTGCAAAACACCTGCCAAAAGATAATGGGTACTTCTGACTCATGCTCTATCTTAAATGCGAAAACACCATTCCTCAGATGCCTAAAATGGACTGAAGCTTCTTTTGAATGTTCCTTGTGTTTGTTTTGTATGTGAATTACAGACCTCATATCTGAATTTAATGACATTTTGGTTGAATTTTAGGGTGGTTTACGTACGAATATAACAGTGCTGTATGGAACTTTACAAGAAGCCATCTGAGGAGGGGGAATGGGAGGATACATTAGTTGGAAATACTAAAATGGTTCTTACTTTGAACCCAGGATTAGCAGAAATCGGGCACAGATGTTGACAAGAATAACTTTGATCGTGTAAATTTGAAACTTTCTCTGAGAACTATTTTAAAATAGTTCTTTTAGGAACCAGAGACGCTATTATAAAAAATGGATGTAGGTGTTCTCACTGCAGATTTTCTGCACTCGTTGCCTGAATTAAAGGGGAACTGTTGCTTTAAAGATGTTAACAGAAGTTTTTGGCACAGAGACAAAAGCCTCACAACAAGGCTGCTGGTGCAGAATCCGGGCCCTGCTGCCTGTGCATTCGCAAATTGTGCATTAATTAGCTGATAGGGCTCACAAAACCACTTTGTAGAACAGTGCATAGCCATTGAGGAGCAACAACCGCATGTATTTTCGTGATGCCAAGCTGCAGGGGAGGTGTGCCTTCCACCTTCAGCAAGATTAGACTGAGAATATAATTAATCTTGTCTGAAATGCACATTGGCCATTGGCTTATCCAGACTTCGTTTTCTTGTGCTTTGTTTTTTTGCCTTACTTTTTCTTCTGTACAAGCTTAGCTTTTTATCATTCATCAGCCTGATACCTATGTACAGGTAATATATACCTATAAATATAGGCAATATACATAATTAATACAATTATGTATAATAATTGTATTAATGAATAATTAATATTAATATCTTAATAATAATATTCAATAATTTAATATTAATAATTTAAATAATTAATATTGATATAATAACTAATATTTATATATTGCCTATATGTAATATATGAAGGTATACTTCAGCAAGGTACTTTTGTAATGGGAAGAAGCCACCATTTCTTCCACTAACTAGCAGATAGTTGAAACTGTGATCATCCTGCACACCCCTTGATGAGAACGCAGAAGTATGGTTTTAATTTCTCCCCATTGTTGTCTTGTGAATGATGCCTGAATGGTTCATTTTAGATAAACAAGGTAATGAGCTTTCCAAAGTCCTACTTATAAACCCTTCATATCAGCCATACTAACTCAGATATGACTTATTACCCACTTAAACAAAATCCCTCGTCTCTTCCTTATCCTTAATACAAAAAGACAGGGCTCACAAGTGATGTGGAGAATTAAGATCATTTTGATGTTTTTTTATAACCTAGAGAATAAGTATCTTTCAAAAACAAAAGCTTTGTTCTCCTTCTGCCTAAGGTGAAAACCCTCTGGAAAGAGAGAGACCAAAAAAAATGTAGCAAAATTGATGATGATGAAAACACCACCTCCTGAGGTGTGTTTTCCACGTTTCCCTCTTCTTTCTTTAAAATAATCCCCGTGTTTCAGTTTGCCTGTTGCTTTGCACTGAGCGAGGCAAGTGTCACATTGACTGATGCGGTAAGACAGCGTGGTCACCGTATTTGTCATCCCCTAAAACTTCCCCTATCACCACCTGTTTCTCTAGACCAGAAGATTTTAGTAACTCGGGGTGATTAATCAGCGTGGCGCTTGCTGCCTGTGGCCATCCCTTCCTACCCTTCCTACCCTGCACGTCGAGGGTGACTCAACCCCACAGTCCGTCACGCTTTCCCATGCCTGTGAATCACCACCAAAATACGTTCCACCAGATTCATGGTCCAGAAACACCATGGTTCAAGTACCTCGCGCTGCTGGAAGTGGGAAGCGGGCTCAGTTCCTGTTCTCATTGAGTTGAGGCAGGATATGTCGCCTTCCCCCGAGGCACTTGTAGCACTAGTATGTAAGGAATGTCTGAACCTGCCTTGTTTTCCTCTTTGGAAGGCCAGCTCTGCAGTGAAAGCACGAGGCCAGCTGGTCGGCTGGCTTTGACACTGACTCATTGTCAGATCCTGAGCAAGTCACTACAGTTATGTCTACAGCGTGCCAGGCAGAGATATCTGCTGCTCGGGGCTGGGGCTGGCCCACACCCTGGCTGCTGTGAGTGCAAGGACTGGGCAGCGCAAGCACAAATATTTGGCTTCTCCATGTTGTGCAGGCATACTGCCTCATGCAGAGGTTTGCTCAGTGGTCACTCTGTGGTGTTACACTGCAGGCATGGAAATATCCTTCACCTCTTAAACCCTTGTTTTCTCCCTTGGCACTAGAGAGCGAATTACTTCTCTGCAGTACGGTGCAGTATTTTCAGACTCCCTTAAGAAAGGCACTTTATTGATGTATTAGTGCTTTACTTGCTGAAGAGCCCCACTAAAGGGATTTGGGGTATAGCTATAAGCCTGATTTTAGCAGAACTGTAAGAAGGCTACATGCAGCAGCACCAGCTGCTGTTGGTTGGATTTTTGTGTGTGTGGTGCAGTCTAGGAGTTGGTGCAGGTAACAAACTGGCTAAGAGATGTGCCTGGAAAAATGAAGCTGGCATCATTATGAGAGGAACTGATGGATGATAGTGTCTGCATGCAAACAGTGCTAGGCAAAACGGAGCAACATCAGTTCAGAATTAGTAGGAGGTGAATAGAGTTGTACTAAAGGTCAGGGCAGAGAAGCTGATGTCACACCAGCCAGGCAGAGATGCAGGGTAGTGGTGAGGCCAGATGTTAACAACACTGTGAGTTGTACAAGAAATGGTCTTGCTTATCTCTAGAAGTGAAGCCTCTTCAGATCAGGCAAGTGCTACAAACTGAAGGGTTTCCAGTAAGAACCAGGAGAAGTCAGAGCTGTTGGCTGTATCCTGCTGTGTCCATCATGCCTGCTTTTCTCTGATAGCACTGTGCCCTGCTGCATGGATTCAGGTGTTTGCCTTGCTGGCTGAGCACTGTGCAAGCTCTTTGTGTGTTTAAGTGGAGATGTGCTTACTTGGCACATTCAACCAAGACCCCATCAGTAAGATTTAGCTCTACTATCTATAATGCTTCTCTCTGACTACTGAGACAACACCAAGTTGTTGAATGTTTCCTTCCTATGTCTGAAGCTCAGCATTCTGGATACCCAAAAGGCTGCTGCCTTGCTCTGGACCAAGCTGTCATGTTTACTGAGTACATTGGGAAGCAGCTACAGAATGTAAGAGCTATCTTCTGGTACAGGGAGACAGCTGTGAAAACTGCATGGACATGAATCTAGAGAATATTGAGCCCAGTGAAGCTACATCTATAGTCACATGAGTGAGCAGCAGACCTCCAGAGAAAGAAAAATATGTTTTATATACCTGCAGAAATCTAAGAATGTAAAACATATTTTTGAACTGTGGTCTCCTTTTCTGCTTTTAGTCATAGCAGTCAAACAAAATAATAGGAAGACAAAGCCCACATGAACAACTGCAGTTGTGCTCTTGTGGACAGAAGGTGTTCATATTCCTCCACCAGAGTCCTCAGTGCTTCCCCTCATGCCAGGAGGTGTCTTGCTCTCCATGGAAGGAACACCACCTTCTTCTCTCCAGCAGCATTATTTTTGTGGCTGGGATACAGCCTGGCACTTCTCTGAAGTTCACCTCATTGTTCAGGCTGGAGAAGTTCCTGCTGTCGATCACTTTGCACCCTCACAGACACGTAGAGTTTTACAGAAAGACTGTGTCCACTTGAAAAAAACCCTTGGGTTTGCTTTTTCTGGTAACACTTTGAAGGGTAACTGCACAAGCTTCCAGATAAAACAAGCAAGACTGCTCATCTCATTAAACAACCCCACGAGCAGGAACAGATTGGTCATTTCTTAAATGGCCTTCTTCCTTCTGGGAAACTGAAAACTGAAGAGAAACCTTGAAGCTCCTTGTGCCTTTCTGGCCAGCAGAGCCAATCCGAGGCAGCATCCCATCTGAGCACAGCAGTGCAGGCAGTGTGCAAAGCTTTCTTACAGCATTTTCAAAAGCTGAGCTGCAGGAAGAGGCAGCGACAGGACAGCCAAAGTCACAAGTTTGGCAGTTCTTGGGGCATTACATACTGAGGTTGCTGTGCACTGTTGATACTCTTAGCACTCAATCTCCTCTGCTTTCCTCCTCTCATTTTTAGTAAGAGATTGGAGGGGACTTTAAACGCATGAAGGAAAGTAAAATTCTTGATTTGACAGCTATAAATGGTTTGTACAGTGCTTTGTCCTAGGATGCGATAGATGAGCTCAAGGTTGTGGCTCACACAGCCAGCTCTATGATAGCTAAGGGTTTAGTGGTCAGGGTACCTCAGGTAGCTGAAAGCCAGGGCAGCTCAGACAGCACAGCTACGATGGCTGCTCAGAAAGCAAACACTCCCAAGGTAGATGCAGCTGCTAACAGTAAAACTGAGCATCTGCTGAGCAAGCAAATCCCAGCTCCCTCAAGCAAAATAAGCCACCCTGAAAGAAGAATGGTTCTCCTGCATGAGTGCTAGCGCTGGCACTACTCTGCCACCAAAGGGCAGCTCTCGCTGCAGCCCTAACAGATGCTGCTGTGCCAAGGGGAACAGGAACAGAGGCCTGGCCCCAAACCACCTTGACTCAGCTTTGAGGTTAACACCAGGCTGGGAAGAGAGGGAGCAACTTGCCGAATCCACTCTTTAAGCTCTCCTAAAATGAAAGCACGTGTGGAACCTTGGTGTGAAACTACCACCTGTGTGGAAGGAGATCTCTCAGCACTCCCAGCTGTCGCATTTTGGCAAGTGATTTAGGTCTAAATGTAAAAATTCTGGGGCCCAACGAGGTGGTGAAGTTTTAAAGTAAATTAAATAAAAGAGAATTGGCTTCAGAGTGCACAGCCTGTTGTTGTAGCTAAGAGCCCTGCCCATAAGCCAGCACTGATATCAAGGAATGGGGCTAATGATGGCTGTGCTTTTAAAACCAGAGGAGGGCGAAACTGGGAAGTGAATCGCTCCCAGTTAACCAGTGTGTGTCACTTAAACTGTGCAAAGTGTGATAGCGATGCCTGTGAACGTGTGCTAAGTATAGTCACATTAAAAACTGTTTTAAACAATATATTTGTCATTCAGGAATGAAGCTGAGGCAAAAACATTGAGAAGATACAGTACAAATTTGATAAGAGTGCTGATAACTGATGTTTTGCAGTGGGTTTAATCTGCTCTCAGAGTTGCTGAGAGTGGACAGCACTGCCCTGGTCCTCTATGTGCTGCTTTGCACCAGCAGTTGTGGGAGCCTAATCCAGCTGAAAAAATAACACTGTGAAAGAAAACAGTCATTTTTCTACTAATTAAGAGGAACGCAATGGGGAAGCTCCTCATCACTAAGGCCAATGCAAAGGAGGGACTGGCAGCAAGGATGTGGAACTGTGGAATACGGCTTAGTGGGGATGGGCTGATGGTTGGACTAGATGATCTTGGTGATCTTTTCCAGCTTTTTTGATCCTATGATTCTAACATGATGGGGAGACAGAGTGATGATAGGAGCTGGAGGAGCTGAACCCAGGTCCCGTGTTGTACAGCACTTGAATATACCAAACACTCCAAGCACTACCTGCAGAAGTCAGTGTAAGACAGTGTCTGATGTGCCTTCAAAATGCCTACAGCTGCTCTTGAAATACTGGGCTTACCACCACTTACTGATCTGTAAGTGTTACGACTGCAGAGAAGGGAAAGATCTTTCCCTCCACCTCCTCAGGCAGTGAAAAATGCTGGGCAACGCTCCAATTTCTCATCATGTCCCATGACCCTCACAAGAGGGATGTCTCAGATACTGTGTTTTCACAAAGGTGGAGAAAATCAGCCTTCCCTTGCAAACCAGCCCGGGGCAACAAGGACTAAGCTATCCTGGGAGATGAGAGATAAGCAAGCCAGAAAACCTTATCAGAGATTTGCCTTAACTTGCATAGGTATTTTCTGTAACACAAAGGTATTTTCTTGGACTGATGGTTGTTTGAAAGCTCTGTCCACTCCGTTTGCTTTCAGATGAATCTCACTCATGCGCTGTCCTAACTAAGCCCTTCTGAGCTAGATGCTGTAAGAAGCAGCTTCACTTTCTGAATTAAAGGATTAATAAAAATGAAAAAGGAATTAACAGAAATGAACGATTGACTCGGAAAGCAAAGGCTGATGAATGCGGGGCTCCAATTAGGATTGAAAGCTGTTCCAGGAGTTTGTTATGATGTAAGTCCAGCTCCAGTCAGCCCTGAGATGGGAGATGGGCAGAGAGCAGGACAGGGAACCTTGTGTTTGAAGCCAACAGTGAGATGTAGAGCAGTGCCAGCCTTGATGGAGCAAGTTACTTTTTCCACATACAAAAACATCAAACCCGGCGTTCGTGCAGTCCAGCCCTAGGAGGAGGGCACGGGACAAGCGGAATAAGGCGGTTCGGGGACGACCGAACCCCAAGTGCTGCCGGCCGTGCGTAGGTAGCCCTTCTTCGCAACCGATGCCGCCCCAAACAGCCGCGTCAGCGCAGCCCCACAACGCCCGGCTCGGGGCCGGACGCCCAGCCGCTCCCGAGGCGCGAAGGCGGCGGGAGGGACGCCAGCACCGCCGCCCCCCTCCTCCCCTCCCGCCTCCGCCGGCTGAGCGACCGCCGTCGGGCCCAATCGGCTTCGGCCCGGCCCGGAGCTGCCGCCCGCCCCGTCGGGGAGGCCCGGCCCCGGGGCGGGGAACGAGGCGAGCGCCCGGCGCGGGGCGGCCCCGCTGGGTCCCGGCCGCCGTGTGCCAGGCGGGGTGCGGGCGGGGCGGGCCGGAGGCCGCCCGGAGCCGGCGGAGGCGGAGGCACGGGCGCCCCGCGAGGGCCCGCCGGGGTTTGGACGCGGGTAAGGGGGCGGCGGAGGGAGGGGGTCCGGCCCCGGGGGGGAGGGGGGCTCGCCGCGCACCCTCGCTCCGGGGAGGCGCGGGGCCCGCCTGGGGCGGAGGAGCGCGGGTTCCTCCAGCCCGGCCGATCCGGGCCGAGTCCGGCGTGCCCCGCTGCATCCGGGGGAAGGGGCGGCGGGCAGGCTGCGCGGTGCGCCGCCGGGAGTTACTGTGTGCCCGGCGGGGAGCCGTGCGGGGCTGCGTTCCTCTCGGCGGGCTTCGGCGGGGCGCTGCGGCTACAAGTGGTGGGGAACTTCGGCCGCGAGTTGTGTCCCGAGCGAGCAAGTGCGCTTCGATGGAAGGCCCGGGGTTCCGGCATCCTGTAATTATGTCTTTTAGGTCTGTTTCTTTTAGGTCTGCGACTGGTACGGGCCGAAATAGCCGTGATGGCTCACGCCCTGGCTGGGTGCAGCCGTGGTAGTGAAAAGGTGCTTTGTAGCTGTTTCCAGGGGGGAGAAGTGAGTTGGCGAGCTGTGCTCTTGGTGCTCCGCTTCGGTGCGGCACCACGCGTGTGAGCTCCTGGGCAGGGGCTGCGCGGCTGGAGCGGCGCTTGGGACGCGGGTTCGGGCCGCTCTGCGGCTTGGTTCAGCCCAAACACGGCAGCAGAAGGTGCGAGTGTGGTGTGGGTTGAAATGGCAGCACGACTGAACAGTGTGAGTGTATGTATTCCAAAAACGAAGCGGTAAAAATGGGTCACCCGGAGCGAGACTGTTCTTTGTGCTTCCGTGATGGAGTGTGTCTGACAGCAAGAGGTTCCGGTGTGCAAAACTCAGATTTATTGCTCCTATTAAAGGTAGCAGCCGTCGCTTCGGATCCACGTTTGTGGAAGACAAAAGTGGTTTATAATTGCCATAAAAACCTGAGTACGGATCTCATGGAAGCAACGTGCACAGGTGGTGGAGGCATCCCACGAACCAGGTGAGCTGAAGTCCGTGTGAGGTCTCAGCTCCAAATGCAGCGGGCGTTTTGGTCTCTTGGGTTCCCTGTGTCAGTAGGAAGCAAGGAGCCGCAGCACTGCGCAGTTTGGGTGGAAGCCATCCCGGCAGTTTTAGTGATAGGGTTGAGCATAATTTCTTACAAAGCTGTATGGTGTAGATCAGCTCTTAGCAGCAGGGGGATCGTTTGGCGTGTGGGTGACAGTCGCTGCGTGCCACACGGCTCGTGCATTAAGATCGCTGCTGCTGTGCCGGGAGTACAAAGTTGCTGCTGTTCTCCTCCACGAAGGAGTTGCACGTGTTTGCCTGGCTGCAGAGCTGGGCCTCTAGGAGCCGTCTCTCTCTACAGCAGCACTGCTTATGTTTTGAGGCACGCTGCCTGTGAGCTGGGCGCTGATAGGTGCTCTGCTGCCATGACAGCCTTCCGAAGTAAGGTAAGACAAAGCGCACAAGGCTGGATTCAAGTGCTTTCTTGGTGAGTTCTGGGTTTAGCAGTTCATCTGAAGAGCATTTGAGCTGCTCTGTCCTGCATGTACCTATCTGTGTGGTGGAAAAATTGGTGAGTAACGTTTCTGCTTCCACTCAGGGTGGAGTGCCTTGAGGTCGGCAGAAGGCTGTGCTGAGTGTCGTCGTCGTCTTTTCCTGTGAGTCCTCTTTCTGCTGTGGCCTGTGCTGCCTGCTGCAGCGTAAAACACGTTGCGGGGAGTAATGTGGTCCTGATGAAAAGGCCTGCAGAGGTGTTGTGGGAGACCTTTCTTGCAGCAATTGGTGTTCTTGGAATTACAGACACACTGGGAGACTGAGTCTTCTTCTGCTGCGATACTACCAGCCTGGTCCCATCAGTTGACCGTGCCAGGGACAGACTGCTTTCTGCTTACCAGGCAGGTCAGGATGATGTGAAGACATCTGTGTGCTGATGTGCAGACCTGGCATTCTGCAGGAGGTTTTTTGTCTTATATTTGCACAAGTGGGGCTTCTGTGGTGTTTTCATCTTTTACCGCATCAAGGAATCAAGGTGGTTTCAGTGAGCAGAAAGTTCTTCCCCTGAAGTAAGAGGACAGAAAGCTTAGTCGCTTTCTAAGCAGTGATGTGATGGCATCAAAATGTACCTTTGGCTTACTGGGAGCTAGCAAGATAGCGCTGCTCTAAACCTGCTTGAGTTCTGCAAACCCAACTGATTTCTGTTGTGCCTCATGTTAGGTCTCTGCAAAGGTGAGGGAGCACTGGGAGGTGCCTGGGTCACGGCTCTGGTGTGACAGTCCAAAACATTCCCTTGACTCTTGTGGTGAGGGCAGAGCACTGCAGGAAGGTTAATTCCCTGGTTTGGATGGGGGGGGAGGTGGGTGTGGGAGGGAGGGGTGTCTGCTGGTTTGGAGTAGTCCTTACTAGAGAAATAAATAGGGCAAATATTTGCCAGGATTTAGGGAGAGAATGGAGTATCCTGGAAATTCCTGGTGGTAGAATTGAGGAAAGCCCCTGTCCCACTGCTGCATCTATGGGCATTTTGGCAAGGTCCCCATCCTTTGCCTCAGCTCAGAAATGGCCATGTTAAGTGGCTTCTTCTTGTCTTTAACTTTGTTAATTTCTGCCTTCAAAGCAAAACTCCAGTGTTGTTACCTCTTTAAAGCTGTGCAGACACGTTCTGGCCCATTTTCGTATGGCCTCACTACATCCATAGCCTTGAAAAATGCAGTGTTTTCTTTGAAAGGATCAGGCAGGTTTTGTTGTGTTCACTCCTCTTGTATAGCATCTGCATCCAACTGCATGTTAAGAATAAATAAAAGCACTTAGTACCTCAGTAATAAAACCACTTAATGCCTTTCTATACTCAGGCTGAGCAGTGCTCCCCCCCCACCCCCCAGTTGTAATTGTGAGATCCCATTAGTCATCTTATTAGCAATTGTGTTCTTGGGTGCAGTCCAAGAGAGGTAAACTGCATTGCCTCGCCTTGTGTTTACTGCTGGTGTCTGTACCCAGGCGGTCACTTAACGTCTATTGAGCATGTACTATAAATTCACACCCTGTCCTGCCCTGTGGTCACTTTGTTTGCTTGCCCAGAGCTGAGCTGGTCTTCTGCAGTGTCTCCTTAACAGAAATACCATGTCTTTTTCTCCTTCACCAGTCTTGCATTTGCACTGACTGTTCTGGCTTCAGTAGGATAAGAACATCAGCCTGTCCTGTGTCGTGGTAGGAAAATGAAGATTGTTGTTGGAAGGTTCACTCCTGCCATTTAATCACTGCCTCAGGAATCAGTGGGTGTCACTGTTCAGGTAGCTCTTTGGAGGTGGCTGATTTATAAACAGCACTCTTTGCAGCCTGTGCTAGGAAAGGCCGTGTGTTCTCTTTTTCACACATTGAGGTATGTTTTGGTCCACCTTGGGCTTTCATTTTTCTGACACTGCTGCCTAGATTGTACTTCACTTCTATGTAAAGGTTGGAAGTTTCTCTTAATAATTCAGTCATCACACTGGGTTTGCTGTTGGTTGCCCCTTCTGTGGGCATGTATGATTTCCCAATATCTTTAACTTCCAGAGTGTTTTGTTCCTCTCTGACTTCTGTTATATGTAAAGAAAATGTGGTGTGTTAAAGCTTTATGCTTTTTCCCACTGCTCTGCTTTATTTCTGTAAAAAGGCCAAGATAAACCAATTAGGTAGAAGAAATGATTTCTTCCCTCAGTGGAAACGTACTTAGGTACAGGTCTTGACATCAGCCACAGCTATAATTTTTCTTCTCCGCGTGCTTCATTTGCCATCTTCATCTATTGCAGAGGAAGGCAGGAGAAGTGGAGGGGTTCTGGCTTGTGATACAGCGTTGCAACCTTTGAATGAATAGTGTATCCCATTTAGTGCTATTTGTGAGCAAAGGGCTCCAAGATCGAGCATGCTGAGCCTGAAGTTGGTTTAGGCTTGCAGCTTTATGTAAGGACTTTTTCTTCAGTGGTGGTGGAGAGCTCAGCCAGAGAGTTGAGCCAGCATCTGAACTCTAAACTGGAGAATCTTTGCGTTGTCAAAGGCAGCCATCTAAGCATGTCTCAGGATGATTTAAAATGTGCTGATTTATGGCAGCGGTTATCAGATTTTCAGAGCTTTCTCATCGCTCCAAACGTGGCAGACTTGGGAGAGGAACTTTATTTTCTTGCTTTGTTACAACTACGGCAGTGTAAGAGGAAATTACGGTAACGGTATGGACTTATGTGCCTTTTCTCAAGGTGATGAATTCTGAAACAAAACTCCAGGGGGAAAGTACAGCATGCATTTTAAATATGAAGGTAGAATACAGTCCCAAATAGTTCCTAAGATGAATGGTGCTGAAGGGAGCACATACGTGAAGTTCAGTTGGTAACAGAAAAATAGCTTTAATGTGGTGAAAAAGAGCAAACTGCCAAACATCCCCCCCCTCCATGCACACCCCCATTCCTTTCACTGTCAAATTGTTTCCCTGCACGAATGACAGAATCAGGAGCGCATGTGCACTTACTGAATTAGAAGAGGGATCTGTTTTTTAGTATGAGGAAGGGTGATGCCTTCTATCCCATGACAGCTGTGCACGTGGCTGTCCATGTGCCCCATGTGGTGGGCATGCTGTGTGAACCCAGTTCTCTCTTGGTTACTTGATTGGACGTTTATGGCAAGGCTGAGGGACTATCTAGCACAGTGAGAGAAGTAAGACGTTTCATAGTAAGTTCTGAAATGTGGAAAGAAGGTTCTTAAAAAGAATTTTGTAATTTTTTTTTTTTCCAAGAAGAATCATTCAGTAAGTGAATCAGAACCCATTCTGTTGGCATTCACCTCTTGAAGCAGATACTTCGAGGCTGGCTTCTCTTTCTGGAGCAAAAAGATGCTGTGAAGGATTGATCCTGTTTGCATTTGGAGAGTCCAAGCCGTGGCTCACAGACTGTGTTCTGTTCATCACGGTAGTTTCTATGGCTTGTGGCTTGCTACTAGCTGCCTGTTTCCCGGGGCACCCACTGGAGTGCTCCACGCACAGCCAGCAGTTGGGCAGATGCTCTTGTAGGATGTGCAGATTTTACTCGGTCTGCTTTGACTACTGTGTGCCATTGAGCAGCTTTCTGCAAAACAGCTCTTGACCAGAGCAGAATCTGCTTGGAACTTAAGTCATTCAAAGAATCATGGAATGGCTTGGATTGGAAGGGACCTCAAATACCCTCTAGTCCCAGCTCTTCTGCCAAGAGCAGGGCTGCCAACTGCTAGATCAAGCACTGGATCGGGCTGCTCAGGGCCCTGTCCAACCTGGCCTTAAACACCTCCAGGGTGGAGTATCCACATTCCCTCCAGGCAGTCTGTTTAGTTCCTCACCACCCTCTCAATGAAAAATATCCTCTGACATCTAATCTAAATTACCCCGCTTTTAGTTTAAAGCCATTCCTCTTATGTTGTCCCTGTCTACCCACACTGCTAGCTCATGTTAAGGGCTACAAATCCATAAATGTATCTGGGATTGCCCACACCCAAGTGCAACTTGGATTCAGGGAACCTAGAAAAACCCAGGAATTCTAGGCACATGTTTATCCTGAAGTCTTAACTTGGTATTTTCTCTCCCAAGTGCATGTACACATTAGCAGAGGTAGATGTGTTGGCCATTTGAACCCCAGGAAAGGCACAGGGGAGCTGGGAACTGGTGGGTTTGGGAGCTAGCCTTGCAGTGCCCCCTGTCCTGCTTCCGAAACCATTTTAGTTAAAGAAGGTTATTTCTTTACTCTTAACTGTGGGAAGATGGTTTGGGTTCAGAGCAGAGACCTGAAAAGGCTTGTCCATTCACCTTTTTTTTTTTTTTCCCCTCTCTCTTAACCAAAGCTAATTTAACTTATGATAGCACTTTTAATTTGCTCTGTTTCTAAAGGAAACATTGGGGCAAGGTTCAGAATTGCATATTTATGTTTCTTGGCTAAGTGTGGATCCGAGAACCTGTTTTTCTTATTTCAGCAAAGGAGATTTTCTTGTCTTAGGTAGAGCATATTTTTCTTGTTTGTGGTTTTTTCCTTTCCAAAAAGAGCATGCAGTGGCTTACACTCATCTGACCTTCTTTTGGGTGTGAAACTTGTTATTAACAGGTCTTAACCAGAAGTGTCCTCTTGGACTTCTCCTAACTTATACCAGTGTTCCTCCCACTGTGTAGTCTGGACCGGTGCAACTGTGACCATGCTGATACAGGAACATGGCTTTGGGAGCATCCTCAGGCAAGGAATTTGGACACCACAGGCATGTGCAAAGAGCAGTAGCAGATCCCTCATGGGTGCAGACGCTTCTGCAGCAGCTTGTTGTTCTGGCTGTCCCTCCATTTGCAGCATTGCCTGAGAGCATCCTTTTGGTGGACAGCTGTGAGGCTTAAAATGCACCATAGAGATAAGAGCATTGTGATTTGTTTTCAGGGTGGTGCTGGTAAACTTCCTGCTACTTGGTGGGAGAGATAATCCTGCAGGTTCAGGCTCCATTGTTGTAACTGGGTCTAAGGTGAATTTAAGAAAAATATTTTGGCTGAAAAGGCTTTTCCTCTCTGTTTTATCCAAAGGGAAAAATCTGTTATGCGCCTGATATGTTGCTCTCATTATTGAGAGATTCTGAATGGGACCTGAATCCGTAATTACTTGCCTGTCCTTATCTGTGTGACACAGTGTTTTCCAGCTTGGTTGCTTGGGTTTTGGAATTGTGTGTCACATCGTGCGGCCTTAAATCCATGTATGAGGAAGTGTTTGATGTCAGAATGGCAAACAGAGTTTCCCTTGGGATTCGTTTGGATATCAGTGTCCTTCTGACCTCTAAAGGGCAGGGTTTGCTCTGCTTACAGCAAGCTCTTAGAGCTTCTGTTGCAAAGGAGAGCAAAGTGCAGAAGACGTTGCCAGGATGAAGTCTCACAGCATCTCTAGAGAGCTTTGTGTTGGAACAGAACCACAACAGGCCTAGGAAATTGCCTCTTTTTTCCATGGGATGGTGGCAGACAGAGCTGCAGGTGTTATTTCTTCTGGACCTGGCTGGCAGGCTGTCCCTCTTCTGCCCACGTGTTGCATAGCGCTGAATGTTTGCCTCGTTCCTTGGCTGAAGTACTGAAGCAGTGCCTGGAGCTTAGGGCTTCCATGCTGCTGTCTCCATCAGAAATCCTTCTGAGCATCCTTCAGCTTCCTGCTCTCAGCCCTCGTGGGAAGCTCCTTCTTCTTTCCCTGCTCTTCCAAGGAATTTTTACAAACAAATCAATAGCTGTCTAGTTATGACAGAAAGAAGAAGGCAGCAGTAATGTCTCCATGGCTACCTAAAAAGTACTTGCAAAATGCAAATGGAAGAGTGCCCTCCAATTATCTCTTATGTTCCTTGCATGCAGACTGAAAATTGTTTGCATTAGTTAAGTCACTGCTGCACGCCTGTCCAGCATTTGATTACTGCAATAAATTTCTGTTCTTTTAACCTTGCGAGGCTGAAAAAACAAGCTGTTTTAAATAGAAAACTAACTGACCTGAACTCCTGGTAGATGAGCTGATTGTAAGCGCTCCAGCTTAATCCAGTTTTTCTCCTCCTTTCGTGTTCCATGTAGCATCTGAAAAGAGACAGCTTGTGGCAAATTAGCTAGGGTAAGGCTACAAAAAGATTGAATTATTCCTGTTTGAACAGCTCCCAGCATGCAAGCACTTGCTGGCTGATTTGTACATAATCTGTGTCTTGGGTGAGCTTGCCAGAGCTGCCGTGATTGAGGGGAAAAGTAAATAATTTCCAACTGGAAACGTTGCCTTTGATGTAATGATAATTTATTCATTCATTGGTGAAAATACCACTGAGATACGGTGAGCGAGAGCTGCGGTGAGCCTGTGTTCGTGTTCTGACAACAAATGCCTGGGCCCGTTTTGTTCGGTGAAGAAAAAACAAGCGACGTCCTGTCCTGCGCTGTCCTGGAAAGTCACTTTGCTCCCAGTGAAATACAGCACCGGTAGGAAAATGCAGTTGTCAAAGCATATGTGAGGTCGCACTGTGCGCGCCGTTGTTCTGCGTGCTGCTCCGCTCACTTCAGGGCATGGCACAAAAATAACAGGCTGCAGAGCTGGGTCTGCCGTGGTTAGGCAGGGCTAATTGTACTGTCGGGCATCTGTAAGTGCAGAAGAAGTTGGAACAAGATAATGTTTCTGTAAGGACTTGCCTCGATACGCTGATTTATTGCAGTACCTCTTTGGGAGGGGAGGGACTGGACAGGGAGGGAAGTTGCAGCGTGTGGCAATAGCTGAGGATCAGATACCCGGTTGTTTAGGACAGTGCTTCCAGCTGAACTGCTGCTGCTAAACTGGAATTTGACCGCGATATTGCAGTTAATTCCTCTTTGTACAAAATGTGCTATGCCATTTTTTTTATGGCTGTGGGGATTCAGGCCTGGCCTCGTTGTTGCATACAGCGAAGAGGAGTCCTGCCATGTCTTACCCTGAATGAAGCAGTTGCTCAGACTAATGCTCAATTAAAAACAGCAAAGGATGCCTTTCCACTTTTGTACCTGACATGCTTACCTTGTTGACTGCTTTTCTCTCTCCCTTGCACACTAACAACACTGTGCCAGCGTCCCCGGCCCCATTTGCTGCTCCTGAAATCAAGGAGAGGATCCCACTCTGGTTAGCTCAGAGTCCTTCCTTTAACCCTTCCTGTCTGGCTTGCACGACAGGGCCTTGAAGCAAGGGTTTCGTCTCCCATCTCTGCAGCTTCCCGCCTGCATCTCGCCTGTGTTTACACAGAAGTGTGAGGGCAGCCAGAGGTTCTGCGGAGCCTGATAGAAGCCATACGTGAGATTAATCCCGATGAAATTACGTTACTCCTTCCACGGTAAACAGGAGATTGAACATGTTGCATAGTTTTAAGACTATGAAGTATGTGAAGCCAAGCCTCCTCCAACAGTTGGCTGTGCCTGTTCGACTTCACGAAGCTCCGAGATGAGCCAGCGCTCCGAGTTCACTGTGTGGGTGTTTGCAAGAAGCAAAGCTCCTTGGATGGGTTTATGGGAGACGACTGTGGGTGCCGGGGGGTGGAGTGGTGTCTGAGATATGAAGTAAGGTAGCAAAACAGAGCACAGACCTGCTCAGCACGAGGTTGTGGCTGTGGGCTCGTGTGCTCCTCCCTGCAGCAGAGGGAGAGGCCAGGATGCATGCCGCAGGCCATCCTGGAGCTGGTTAGCCTGCCTGGTGGGAGCTTGCTTATCATCTGGATAGGTGTGCTTTATCCTTATGCTTGACAGTGGCCAAGCTGGCAGCAGAGACCGGGCACGGACTGCGCAAGCAGAGAAGCGTGCTGCTGGGGGAGCTGCCTGGGGCTGCCTGTGGTCCTGAGCCTGTTGGCCAGCAGTTGGGTAAAGGTGTGGAGGAGCATGCAGCAGGGAGGACAGCCTCAGTGGCCAGCAGGATTTCCCCTGGATGGGATCCAGGTCACCCTGCACTGCCACAGGATGGCTTCAAACTGCACATCAGCAGGGGAACACGACAGTCTGGTGGAGGGAATCAAGCGTGCAACCCGTCTGTGAGGCTGTGCGGGCTGAGGGCAGCTGTGATCCCACACCCATAGCTGAGAAAAGGAGCGATTCTGTGTTGCACAGTGGGAATCACATGTTGGCTTTTCAAGCACGCTTCTTAGGAATAAAGGACAGAGGAAGTGCTGCTGAAGGCGAGGAAGGAACGTGCCAACTCTGTCCCATGTACTGGCAGGGTCCCTCCTCCCTTCCACTGCTTGCTCAGCATACGAGCATGTTAACTACTTGTGGTGTGTTTCCAGAGAGGAGGCTGTCTCGCAGGGCTTCCTTCCTATTGTAACTCATGTATGAGGTGGATGCAGATGCTGCGCTGCAGGCGATGATTCGTGTCCAGCTGTGTGCATACAGAGGGAGAGGTGTTATTTTGGCTTCTACAATGACATCTTCCTAAAAATAGTCTAAAGCCATGGACTTGGCAGCAAAAGGAGTTGTCCCCAAAGTCTTGCTTGATGCATCTTTCTGATGGCGTGCTGTGCAGAGCCCTTGCCACGTACAAGTGCTGAGTGAAAGCAGTGTGTTTCTGAGGAGGCAGAGCTGGGGCTGTCACACCTGGCATTGCCATTCATAAGGTCAGTATGGCAAGAGGGGCTGGGACCTCTGGTGGCCAAGGGCCAGCTTCATTTTCAGACAACAGAGTAAGGCTGATCACTGTTAGCTTGCCTTCACAAGGCTGTGCTTGGCTGCAGCTCAGCTGGATTGTGTGAGCTTGTACCCAGGGACAAGCAGACTTGAAGACTGAGAATCAACGGTGACTTCGAGCAGAGGGGGAGTGGCTCTCAGCTGTGCTCTTGTGGTTGTGTTCTGTTCATTGACTGTGTGGCTGGGAATAGTAAGCAGTGGTGTTGGATTTCTGGACAGACTTTTGAACAAGAGCTTGCCTCTGAACACTCTGTAAACTACCTACTGTAGTTCAGAGTGCTGGTCTGTTGTTTTGCAAATTCAATTGTTGGAGAGCTCTTAGGAAATTAAAAGATGCCATGTGTTAATTCAATTTCCTGCATAAAACACAAGCTTAGATATTGGAAAAAGCACTGCAGGTGCTTAATCTGGGTAGAAGTACAATTTCTTCGCGTATGTATGTGCAATACTCAAAGGCTTTCAATGGCATAATGAGCAGGGAGAATGCATAAAAATACACACCAGAACCCAGTCCTATAAAACTGGTCTATTTTAAAGAAATAACCTTTTAGTGGGGAGCTGAATTATGGAAAACAGTCAAAAGAAGAGTGGAGAAAAATGTTTTTTGGGGTGACGTTACTTTTCATCATCTTTTAAATGAGATTAAAGCCATATTGCTTGAGCCATCAAGATTCAGTGGTGATTTTGTGAGGGCAAATGCTATTATTTGGGCTTCCTGGCTGGGTTCAGAGTTGTGGGAGCCTGATTCAGGACATAATGCCTGCTTGCCTTAGGCAAGTGTAACTGTATATATTCATAATTAAAAAGGCTTAGTTGCTTTTTGACTTTGTCCACAGGATATGCGGTTATTGTTCCTTCCCACCTGTGCCCATGCTGGGGAAAACACTGGGGCAAACTTGCAGGACTCAAGGATACCCCATACCCCAGTGCTGCCTTCCCCTTTGGTGTCCCTGGAATGCTCTTAGTTGAGCTGTTGCCTCTGTCTCCCTCTAAACACAAATTAAAAGAACCATATTCCAATTAGAGATGCAGATGGGAGGTCAAGCTAGGGGCACCGCTTCAGTTAAATTTTTCAATGTATACAAGCGCTCTGCTAATTAGTCTGTTTATCTTAGTCCTGCAGCAGTTTTGTGTATTTGTTGTGCCGTTTTCCTCCTCAAAGTCTGTCTTATTTCAGAAGTGGCTGCCTATCAATAATACATCAAGTGATGCTCCTCGGGCTGTGTGTATTATAAAATGTATTGTGGGTATAGCTGCTTGTATTGCTTCCAAACGCTTTTTTTTGTAGCAAGGGCATGACAATATGGTATGGTTAATCATGAATTGAATTCACTAGAGAGTAATACCGCTATTAAATATACCCAGCATGAGTGAAGCTGGGAGCAGGGGTGCTGTGTGTATACATTATCTAGTTAGCGCTTGCTTAGCCCTGTGCTGTGGAAGAGCTTTCCTGTCGCCTGTCCCTGCCCCAGGCTTTGCTCTGCATTTGTCCTGTGGGAAGCAGTTACTCAGTGCCATTATGGATGAACGTTCGGGTGGGCACCTTTCCAGGACCTTTCTGTAAACTATACCCACAAGAGAGACCCTGCTCTGCATGCCCCCTTGCTGATCTGAGCCCCTTTGGGTTCAGCACTCTGCTCACACACACAGTGAGGGTGGCAGAAGCGGTTCCAATGGGGTGACCTCATTTTGCCAAGCTTAATGTTACGGGTCACAGGAAGTACCACTACGTTGCTTGGTTCTTCCTTGTTGTTTAAAAGGAGCTCTTGGGAATAAAGGCTCTTTTTGCTTTATTTCTTTGTTTTCTGTCTGCTAATAATCTTGGCTGCTTGTTTTCTATCTTCCCCTTTCTTAAAAAGACCAGGAAAACAATGGCTTCTTTTTTTTCTGAACTGAGTTTGCTTCAGTGTCTGTTGAGCTAATAAATCTCCTTTTGCTTTTTCCTGGCTTAAAAATACCCTTAGTTGGAGGGAAACAATAAATTTAAAATAAAGAAAATTATAGCTTGACCTTTCTTCGTTAGGAAAAGACTGATGTAATGAAATGGCTACCGGGAGGACCAGCGAGATAAACTGTATGGGCTTGAGGTTTTTTATTTGTCACTTTCCTGGCTCTGCTATCCAGAAAGCCCCATGCTGAGCCAAAATCAGTTCCCTGTGGCTGCAGACATAATGCTACATGGAGCTCTAAGCTTGTGTTTACGTGGCCACTCATCCAACCATCATCCCTGTTGTGTGCAGGCTGAGTGATGCGGGGCAGCTGGCGAGGGGATGTGACAGAGCTCCCTGCTCCTGCGCCTCACCCTGAGCAGTTCTACCCCATGGGTGCTGGCTGCGCACATCTGGAGCTCAGCCTGCTCTTGCCCTATTTCCTTCCCTCCAGACAACTGGGAACAGGAGCAAAGAGGGATGGATCCCAGCCTGGACCTTCATGAGGCTCAGGGGGGTGGTCACAGAGCCCTTATCCTTCTTTGGCCGTCCCACTGGCCTGCTGTGGCCCTTCCTTGCCCCACCCTGCCCCTTCAGATCATTTCAGGGATAATTATAGCTGCTCAGGAAAGCAAGCAGCTCTGGCTGTTGGGTCAGTGGTTACCTTGTGTGTTGGGATCATCTTCCCTTGGAGTTCATAACTAGACTGTGTTTTCACAATTCCGTCTGTAAAATAAAAATAAAAATAATAAAAATCTGTCTGACATGAAAGAACCTAAAGAAACACTGAAAATTGGTTTAGCCCTAACTAAGCACCCTCTCGTGTGCTTTGATAATATGCAAGTATTACAATCAAAATTCTGGGGCTCACTCAGTGTTGGCTCAAGCAAATGGGTATTTGTTCCATTAAGTCAGTGCTGCAACCACATTGATCTGTTCTCTCTCCCTTTCTTGACTTTGCTGCACCTCATTTAGGCCTCAAATGAGGTGTTACCTTGTTTCAGCTCTTTGTGTTGTATGATTGCCACAGAGGAAATCCCGGATGAAATCCTCAACCTGCAGCAAATCCGATGGAGCACGTTGTGGTAAAGTGCCTTGCTTAAGCAGGGAGCTGGGGAGACTCATAGTGGCTCGCAGACCCTGTAATAAGACTCTGAGGTTGGGTTTTGCAAAGCTTAGCCTTCAAAAGCATTTCTTGTGCCTTCGTGTATTTTTCTTTCTGTACTAACAAAGCTTATTTTTAACTGTATCACAGTCCTTGCATGGAAGTTCTAAGATTACCTGTGCATTTATTAGCACTGACTTCACGGTGTGGGATTTGCATAGGCTTAACAACCCTGCAATGTACTATTTTAATTAAAAGGAGTAGGGCCCTTGGATAGGAAATCAAATCCTGAGTTGTTAATACGGCGCAGTTAAGTTTCTCTGTGCCTAGCTAGTAATAATACACAACTCACTGCACCATGGAAAGGCTGTTTGGAAACCTGGAAGCGTAGAAGTGCGTAATGGGATTTTTGCAAATGCTATCTGAATTGTCCTACTATTAAACAACAATTTTCTTCTCCCTTTTATCTCAAATAGCACTATTTTTTGCGGGTAGGAGTTTGGAACTACAGCCTGTTCCTTTGCTTGGGCTGAATTGGTTTTAAGTAGGTAGAGCAAAGAGGTTTGCATATAATGAGACGCTGAAAGCCAGCAATGGGGTTTCCCTTCTTGGTTAGAGCAGACATGACATCTGAGGGCTCAGCAAGGACAAGGGCTCAGCCATGAGCTAAACAGTCCATCATGGATACTTTACAGGGAAGGCTGGATGCCAATCTGTATCTCTATTTTAGCCTGCCTGGTAGGGAGTGGTAGCCACTGTAGGACAGTGATTATTTCTGTAGTGACCTTTCTGGCACCCAGAACATCTAGTGTCTAATGAAAAGCTGAAAAAGCTACTTTGAGACTGGCTGTTAAAGTGTGGGTTGCGTGCACAAGGACCACAGTCTGAGTGTAGAGAAGGACTTCTTTATGTCGGTTGTCTTTCCTTGCTTTATTTAAGGAAGAAATCACAGAGTTATAGAATATCCCAAGTTGGAAGGAGCGCACAAGGATCATTGAGACCAGCTCCAGGCTTCACAAAGAACCACCATAAATCAGCCCATAAGACTGAGGGCATTGTCCAGACGACCACAGGAGAGCCAGTGCCAGTGCCTGACCACCCTCTCAGTGAAGATTCTTTTCCTGATATCCAACCAAACTTCCCCTGTCACAGCTCCATGCCATTAAGTTTGTGGATTTCTTTTGGCAAGAAATGCCAGGCAAATTTAGGATGTAAAGTCTCCTCAATTACTCATGTTTTCCACACAAACTGACTTGAAACGTTGTGTTTCCAAGATACCTTCTTTTCTAGCAACCTAATGTATCTGGCTTCATAAAGAACATCTGAAAGAAATTTTGGGAAAGGAGGGCCATGGAATAAACAGTGAATAACTTGATGGCTTTGTCTCGTTTTATTACTAGGGGAAAATAAGAGTGATTGCAAATTTTGCAAATTCGACTACATAAGAAATTCTTTATAAAGATTATAGTAAGTGCCCTCATGAGTTACTGTCGGTGATGCAGGGGGGGAAGGGAAGTGCTTTGTAGGGGCTGCATTACCATCAAGTATGCGATAATTGCAGTAGTTTAATGAGCCTGGTTGGAGCTGCAGTGAGCTGTCTGGCTAATTTCAGTTTGCTGTAGGTAATCTCAGCCTCTGGATCCCCATTTTACATGAAGAAATGGGGAGTAGATGCATTTTAAAAGGTGGTGTTTCATGTTGGCAACTAACCAACTAAGTATGAAACATTTATCTTCTTAGGGTGAAAATACTGTGAATGAAGCGGGAGAGTTAATAGGGCCGAGTTCATGAGGGTAGCTGCTTTCAGGGGTCAGATATTCTCAGTCAGCTGGCATATTTGTCAGCTGTGGTTCAGTGGGGGTTTAGGGCTCATCGTGCTTGTTGGATGCCTTTGTGTCCACGCTCAAGCTCTGTCTTGTTCCCAGTCCCGGTGTTTCTTAGCTTGATGCCATAAACTTTGTGTTCTCTTTCTCTGACACGCTGCAGTGCTTGATACGGAGGCTGAGCTTTAGGTGCCAGCACACAGCTATTAATAAAAGGAGCCAGACTCTCACAGCTGAAGAGAGATCATCTCATCACAGGGTAGATCCGGTGACAGGATCAGTACCTTTTTCACACTGCTGTAAGGATGCATGTTGCTCTTTTTTCACTTGGGGCATTTACTGCAAAGCTCTAAGGCTGATGTGGCTGTCCAACCCTCCTGGCTGTGGTTATGTGCAGCTCCAGTGTGTATGGAGGGATAAAATGCACGCTGACACGTGGGCTATCATCCCAAGCAAGGTTTGCATATTAATACCATGGAGAGGGTGTAATCATTCTGGGCTTGATGTGGTAACGGAGAAGGGAAGAGCAATTTTTCATCTTGTTGCTTATCCCCGAAGTCTTTTGCTCTGCCAGCAACTTTTCTGTCTCTTGAAAATGTGTCCTTGTTCAAAAAGGAACATACAGCCATCTGTTTCTTGAGCATGATTGCACGGGTTTCAAAAATCTTCTCATGAAAGTATGTTCTTATTCAGCTTGATCTAATTACAGGCTGCTTTTCCTCCGGACATGATAACTAGATGGTGGAGCTCATCTTTTTCCTTCCCCAGTCAGCACAGGCACCACTTCATTGGTATTTTCGTTCCTGGTCAGTTTGGTCAGTGCTTCCTGGGTACTTTCCCTGGGTGAAAAATAGTTGTTCTGTTGTTGCAAAACACTGACTTCTCTAAGGAAGGAGAGAGACCAATAGCTGATGAAGTTTTTCCTCTGAGGATAACACATTGTAATTGCCAGTGGCATCATTCAGGGCTTGCTCCTTAGATAAAGTGCTCTAATAGATTGATTATGGAGAGGATTCTTGGATAAAATCAATGTAGATTAGAGAGGCTTGGTAGTATTAGTGGGGAGGAGGTACTGGCATTCTGCTTTCACGTTACAGAAATGTTTGTAGGAATGAATGCAAATAAAACCTCTGTTTATGCTATGCTCTGTCAGGTACAGAGAGGGTCTGGGCCAACCTGGTTTGCCAGTATTGATGGAACATGCCTGGGTGTCAAGCCCTGACTGGCCTTCTAGAGTGCTTCCATACCTGCCCTGAGGCACCTCTGAGAATGGCTGCTGCTGGCCCTCAGTCTCCTCTGCTTCTGAATCAAGGATAATTTGATCATACTTCTGACTCCCAAGTAGCTGCCAAGGCTTGTTGATACTGAGATGGCAAACAGCTGCCACCCAACTATTCATTAGGCAACGCAGTTCTTGCAAAAATCTTGTTCTTGACCATTTTTTTCTTCTCTATGGATATTTGTAGCACTGTGACTGATGAACCTTTTCTCTCGACATCTTTGTTGCCACTATCTATCCTGCTTTGGATCTCCAACATCTCTCCTCCCTCCTTACTGGCTCGGTGTGTGGTTTCTCTGCTGTCCTTGACGATGTCTGCACAGCAGTCAGCAGGCATACTGGGTGTGGGTTAGGGTTAGGGTTAGGGTTAGGGTTAGGGTTAGGGTTAGGGTT